>VXBW01003887.1:89709-241957 GCA_013400375.1 Thinocorus orbignyianus
AAGGGGTTGTTTGGGTGGAGGGCGGTGGGCAGGGAGCCACAGGGCCCGGTGGGAGGGGCCGGGCGTTACCTCAGGGGCTCCGCCATGTTGCAGAGCGCTCAAGTTGGGAGGGTCCTTAAAGATCGCCCAGTGCCAGCCCCCCTGTCCTGGGCAGGGACACCTCCCGCTGCACCAGGCTGCTCAAAGCCCCATCCGGCCTGGCCTTGCACACCTCCAGGGATGGGGCAGCCACAGCTTCTCTGGGCAACCTGTTCCAGTGCCTCACCACCCTCGCAGCAAAGAATTTCTTCCTGGTATCTATCTAAATCTCCCCTCTTTCAGTTCAAAATCATAACTACTCATCCTATCGCTACATTCCCTGGTAGAGTCCCTCCCCATCTTTCCTGTAGCCCCCTTAGGTACTGAAAGGGGCTGTGAGGTCCCTCCAGAGCCTTCTCCAGGTTGAACAACCCCAGCTCTCTCAGCCTGTCCCCACAGCAGAGGTGCTCCAGCCCCTAGAGCATCTTTGTCACCCTCCTCTGGACTCGCTCCAACAGGTCCATGTCCTTCTTATGTTGGGTGCCCCAGAGCTGGATGAGGTACTCCAGGTGGGGTCTCACCAGAGTGGAGAAGAGGGGTAAAATCACCTCACTCACTCTGCTGGCCACACTGATGATGATCCAGCCCAGGAGGTGGTTGGCTTTCCAGGCTGCAAGTGCACATTGCTGGCTCATCTTGAGTTTCTCATCAACCGACATTCCCAAGTCCTTCTCCTCAGGTTTGCTCTCAGTCAATTCTCTGCCCATCTTCTATTTGTGCTTGGGATTGCCCCAACCCACGTACGGGACCCTGCACTTGGTATTGTTGAACTTCATGAGGTTTACATGGGTCTACCCCTCAAACCTATCCATGTTCCTCTGGATGTCATCCCTCCCCTCCAGTGTGTCAATCACTCCACACAGCTTGGTGTCATTGGCACACTTGCTGAGGGCGCACTCGGTCCCAACATCCGTGTTGTCATTGTTGCCAACAGCGATGTTAAACAGCACCGGTCCTGGTACTGACCACTAAGGAACACCACTCATCCCTTCTTGTCACCTGGACATTGAGCCCTTGACTGCAACTCTTTGAGTGCACGTTTTCCTGTGCCTTGTGGTGCTCATCCTTAAATCAAACTCAATCCTGAGGTGGTCGTGCTTGTTACACTGCCTAGATACTGCCTCTGAGGGGAGCGGGAGCAAAGGGGGGTTTAGGTAGCACATATATCTTATCCAGGCCTTGTGTACAAGGCTGAAGGTCATTCATGGTAAATGGAATGTTATATTCTAGTGTTTTGATGCAAAGCTGATACTACTTATTTTTTAACAAATTCAGGCCTGTAAGATAGTGTTGCTTAACAGTATAAGGGCAAAAAAAAATTATAAATTCTGTCTGACAGCATAAATGTTAACATTCAGCAAAGACTACCTCATTTATGTGAAAATATGCCTGCTCTGATCTCACAGATGATAGAGGCACTGTCAGTGGTAATGAGATCAGGACTACATGGGTAATTAACTTGCAATTCCTTACTGAAACAGTAAACAATTGCACTGCTAGAATTGTGAAAAAATGACAACAAGTTTAATTGGAAAAGGAGGGAAAAGCAGAGAAAAGCAGAGCTGTGTCAAGATCCAATAGACATTTCCCCTTCTTCTGTTCTCTGAGCTCCAGACATATATATAATGCAGCACCCTCAAATATGCTTAAAACCTCTCAGCAGCAAGGCTGACTCAGTAGCATGTGGACAGGCAGAAGATTGTGTCTGCTGGGCAGCTTGGGTTTGAGTGGATCCATAAAGCTGAATGCTACAATAATCATAATAATCAGTGGTACTATACAGCCTGATTTTCACCAGGTGAAGCACTACTGAGCCCCGACTGAAGGGATATGTTCCCATGAAAACCCTCCCTTGCTGGGCCATTGCCCACTTCCTTCACTACAGTTAGCTTTCCAGTGCTCTCACGTACACATGCAGGGTGCAGATGTATGTATATGACTAATAAGCAACACTGTGATTCCTGATTTTTTCTAAATTCTGATTTTTTAATTTTTTTTTCCCAGAATGTAATCTTGATTCCTACTCAACCCTGTAGTGAAGCTTCTGCTAATTTAAGAGAGAGAAGGACTTTACCATGAAACTTTTGGAAAGAACAGAACAGATGCTTCCTCTTAAATATGCAGCAATGCTGTAAGTATGACTCCAGCTGTTTTGAGTTCATTTGGGCAGCATGTCCCACATGTGATACTCTGCCCAGCACCACAGCCTTGGAAATCACACTTAGAGTCAATGACTGCACTCTGCTGGGTTTATTAATACCAGCTTAGAAAGTGAAAGGGTGCTCTGGCTTTAGCAAGGGGTCTGTATAATTGTTCCAAGTACTTCAGATCCAAGAATCAACCTTCAGAGCCTTTTCTCGGTGTGTGACATTCATCCTGGTGACACTCAAGTAGCACGCTGCTGAAGGACAGCCGGGGCACATCTATATTTGTTCCATTGCTCATTGCTGGCATGTCCCCTGGGCAAAGAGGCGGTCTAGGGTTACGGTAATAAGTCTTCCAACTGCAGTCACAGGGAAGCGGCAGGGAATTGCTTTCGTGTGAATTCATTTTTACTAGGGGAAATAAATGCGAAGTTTGATGCCATCTGAGCTATCAGAAGAATTTATGACGTCTTAAGATAGAAGGCAAGTTTTTAGGTAGTAACATTCTTTGTTGTGTATTTTCCATAACTAATGGTCACAGACTTAAACATTCTTCACTGTAATTGTATCTGTGCCTGTAAACTGAGCAAACACTGAGCAATCATCTGAAAATCTTATTCAGGCAGCAGTGTTCCAGACTAGCTTAATTATGCTTATTTTAATTTATGTAATTTAATTTCATTTTGGTAGGAAAAATACTTGCTAATTCACTTTTCTAGTTAGTAGTAGTTTCTAAAGCAAGCCTTATTGTTACAATTATGGGGAAAAAAGTCTTTGCGGAAGCCAGACAACATTTTCTGGTATGTGTCAAGATCTTTGCTCTGTTTATTATGTTAAAATTTGCATGATTTATTTTATCACCTTTAGTATAAATAGTATTTCTGCCTAACTTCAGTGCTTTTGTCTATAGTAAGATACTGCTAGCTGTAGAATCCAAAGCCATGGCTGCAGTGCCAGAAGACAAACGGTGAAATTCTGTGTGTGTTTTCTTGCAGACCTGGTAGGCTGGGCTGTTTTCAGGCACTGATATAAAACTGGAGAGTTGAACGTTTCTCTGCATTTTTCACTGTTTCAAGAAGTAGCTTTCTAATAAATGTCTGACTGCGTTGACTTTGTTAGCTAAGTAATCCTCAGTAATATTAGAAAAATATTGATAAAATAAATTTGAAGTGATAGCAAGTACTCAAAACTACAAAGGCCATAAAAAGTAGTTTGAAAGCAAAGCTTATGTGAAAGTTTCCACAGAAGCTCTGATAATCTTGATGTCTGACTGACCTTTTGACTTTTTTTCTGCGAGAAAGTGGTTTTGAAGTTTTCATATGCTTCACTGAGCTAGGACTAGGTGCAACTATAGGTTCGTTAATATTCAGCTGAATTCTTTCTGTGAACTCATTTGACTGCAGTAGTAAACTGCTAAGAAAATTGACATGAGGAGTTTTGTAGCCCTGAGATTGTTCATGCTGGTGGACAGTGGAGGGCTGTGGGGATGTTGCAGCCCTGGCAGAGCACTGCCTCTGTACTAGCATCATTTCACCTGCTGTTGTGGGCTTGGCAGTCAGCATTAAGATTGCCCTTGCACCTTTAATGTTGTCCCACATGCACCTGCTTTATCACACAGCTTTGCATTTCACATCCACGTGCTCTTTTTGCACCTCCCACGTTGGACAGAAAGGACAATATGTGCAAGGTCCAGGTCAGAGCAGACTTCTCTCAGTTCAGGTGTCAATGACCTGTCTTGTTTCCTAGTTGCTGTATGCTTCATCATGTGAATCATCATTGATCTTTGTTTCTGAGCTTCATTTACATTAAAATATATATTTTATAGTACCTGAGAAACCACAGTATTTTTCCCTGTTTTGTAGAAAGGACTTGAGACCTGGACTGAGAATAATGTTAAAAAAAAGCCCTCAATTTTCAGTGTCAAGAATGGCAACTTGAAAAATCCAGAACAGGATTTTTCAGGGCATTCGCTAGTGTGTTACATGGCATCACTGGTCACAAGATAGGGCATCCTGCAGTGTGTCTGACTGACAGGACAGTTCAGAAAGAGCACTTGACAGCCGCTGAAGGGTGAGCAGACTTCAAACCAGGCCATGTCCATTTGCACGGAACAAGTGCGCTCAAGGCACAGTCACAGTGTTCAGCTGAGGACAGGACTACTCCACAGTTTGGAAATCAGACATCAGGGTCACAGGTGGAGCCACTCAGAAAACACAGGATGCACACCAGACACAGCTATTTGCGGTGCTTTGCATGGAGAAAAGGAAAAACAAGCTTCTCATGGCTTCACTTCAGAAGCCACTTCACTACCAGCTTTGGTCTTTCCCATGCCTACCTCCAGAATCTTAGCAGTCCTCAGCCAAATCTGTTCCATCTATATATTTTTAAGCCAGAAAAGGTCATGCTTGCTATCTAAGTATGTAGATAAGGATCTTTCTTATCTTTTCCAGTTTTGAGTCTTGTAATCTCAAAAGCCTCACTGAGGATACCGATGTCATCCAGATCTGGCAGCACAAGACACTATGAGACTAGTGACCAGTCTCATGGTCGTTCAGCTTCCCCACCAGTCCCAGAGTCCAGTGACACTGAGGCCGGAGGCTTGATATTTTATCACATGGATCTTTATGGATCAAAGGAGAGGTTTGATATCTTTCCTGAAGAGCCATCTGGTCAAGGAGAGAGATCTCGGGGGGATACCAGAAGGGAATCTGCATTGAGTAGCGAAAAAGTTCAGCGCTCACAAGAAGCTGGATATGACTTGGAAAAGGAGGTTGCAGAGTTGGCTAAGATGTATGGACTTGATGAGGACAGAGAAAAAGAGCTTGAGCTTCTTGGAGGACATCTGGAGATGGTGGAGAGCAGACGGCCACCTGCTCACACAGAAAAAGCAGGATCACAAGTCTCCATATATAATACATCAAAAAGCAGCTCTCCAGTGAAGGATCAAAGTCAAAGCACAAAGCAACAGGAACTTCCTCGTGAGGCTTCTCAAGATGAAGATCAGAGCAAAGGCAGAGCAGAGAATGAGTCTGAGAGTCACACGTGGTCCAGAGAGGGGCTTAGCAGTGGCGGCATGTCAGATGAGTGGGGCAGTCAGGCTGTCAGTGAGGAGGAGGAAGGTGCAGATGTTTTTTGCTCTACCTGCAAGATCCCAATCCGAGCTTTTGACAAACTGTTTGGTGAGCACAAGGATCATGAGGTGTCTCAGCTCCTCAGTGCTGTGGAAACTGAAAAGGTAAGAGTAATACAAGTGTACTGTGGTGCCTCAAAAATAGTGTTCAGACATACTAAGAATTGCATTGGGTGTTTTGGTAGGAGGAGATTCATAAAAATATGTGCAAGTTGGAAGAGCAGATTGCTCAGATGGAAAACTTTGCTAGTCACTTGGAAGAAATCTTCATCACCGTAGAGGTAAGACATTTTTCTTGAGCTAACTTTGTTGTACTGGGGTTAGAACAGTTCTCATGGTCATAGTGTTCAGCTGTTAATGAGGTAATTATGATAACTGAACACAGAGTTATCTTGGGGTTTGCCTACACTAAAGTACTGATAAAAATTAATCCTAATTAAAGTTTTAAGTCAGTTAGTAAAACCATATTAAGCATTTGCACAGACAGTTTCAGAAATAAAGTGACCCCCACTCAGGTTATCTTAGTTTTAGGTGGCCAAGGTCCTGTGATCTAAGTAGTGTTAGAACATCAAACTGAAGTGGTAACTCAAGGCACCGACTGGCTTTTCTCTGCTGCTTCTGGCGCAGGAGGGTGTTGGTGCCTGAGCAGTGGGCAGCTGTTGGCAATAAAGCCTTGCAGGCTCCTTAAATCCTCTTTCCTAATGCTTTCTCCGGTGGTGAGTGAGGATACCAGCATTGGCTGCTCAGCTCCCCCAGCGCAAATCCATGGATCCCACTGGGTTGCCATGGTTTCTGTCATGGAAAGATGTGCTTGACTGTGTTGGTGGAAACACTTGGTGAGATTATGGCTAGGATACATCTCTAGTTGTGCTCCCTGGGCTTAGGTTGGAGACGGTTGCCTTGCATCATTGCTTTTTATTATAATTTCTGATACTTTTATTACGCCTGGAACCAAATTCAACACTCTCTCTTGCCTCAGTGGGGGGTGAATGATTAGACTAAACCCCTAAAAAATGCAAATTAGTCAAATTACAGCTTCTGTGTACTAGCATTGCCTCCCTGGCAAGGAGAATTTTAGGCAGACCTGAGTAAAATTTTTCTGACTGAGCTATGGATCAGGCCTGATATTGAAGAACAAACCCCCAAATGCCTTGCAGGAAAACTTTGGGAGGCAGGAGCAGAACTTCGAGGTACATTACAATGATGCAGTGCAAGTGCTTGCTCAGAAGTATGAAGAACAGTTGGAAGCACTGGGAGAAGAGAAGAGGCAGAAGCTGGAATCTCTGTATGGGCAGCTGGTCAGTTGTGGGGAACAGCTCGACACCTGCAAGGAGCTGACAGACGCAACCCAGGAGCTTTACCTGGAAAATGACAAAGCCACTTTTATGAAGGTAAAGAGCTTTAACTGGCAAGGCCCCTTCTAAATGCTCTGTGCTGCTTGCAGGCGGTCCCCAGTTGGGAAGTACCAAGTCCCTTTATTTCTAGAGAGCATTTTGGGTGCTTGATCCATGGTATTGTCACTGCTCCAGGTGCTTGGCATGATGACATTGACTTCATGGAGCAACGCAATGGAGCCAAAATGCAGAAGCAGCAGCAGAAGTTTGTAACTTGAAAGCTCAATGATTTATGAGTCTCACTGGGGTTCATAGGGAAGATATCTCTCTAAAAAGCTTATCTCAGGAAGCACTTAGTGTTCATTGCCTCATGCAGGCTCAGCTCTCGCTCTATTCTGGGCTCACAGCAGGCAGGCTGATGCAACCACTTTGGAAGATGTTTCTTTTTCTTGCTCATTTTGTTGGAAAGTTCAGCTGAACAGGAGGCTCCACACTAAATACATCAGGAGCTCCTGCAAAGTGATGGATGAATCCCACTGTTGAGGAGGTGTCGAGAAGTTATTTTTCTTTAGCAAATAGAAATATAATTGGAAATAAAATGAGAATTTTCACTGCTGATGAGTGTTCGCTGTAATCTGAGCTGTCCTGTGACTCAGGTGGGCGGGAGAATTTCTATAGCACAATCACAGTAACTTCTGAACCGGACAGTAAACACATCCCCTAACACCTCCAATCTGCTCCAATGGATCAGCTTGCTGTGTCACTCTAGCCTGCCTGTTCTTCCTATGAGCTGACTTTTCCTGTTCCTCTGCATCTCTGGAACAACCTTATTTTCTCCTTAGTGCGTGGACAGTTTTACATCACCCCTAGGAACCATTATTCACCAAGAGGAGAATAGCACTTGGTCATGAGCACTCAGCTGCTTAGGTTTCTTCAGGGATGGTGTCTGTCTTCCAGTAACACGCACTGCTCAGACACTACCAATAATTTCAGTAAGTTATTTTCCTCAGCTGTTGTTGCTTTTTGTTTGTGAAGGATCTGTTGGCACCCTGGACACTTGAGGAAGAATACTGTCTGGAGTTTAGATGGGTAGACAGGAGTCAGTCTCTGATTTTGCACATTATTTTAGTGTAAATGCAGCCAAGATCTATCCATTTGAATGGACAGTCAGGCATGGCTTCATTCTCAGAGCTGTGTGAGCGCCAATTAGCTCACTCTGAGGGCAGCATTTGGGACAATTGATGTAAGACAAGGCAACAGCATGATGTAGTCTGACTCTGGACTAATGCAAGAAGTGTATCTGTTCTGTCTTTAATACTCTCTCTTTTTTTCCTACAGGCAGCAGTAACCATGGTTGACAGGTAGTATCGCACTGGGATTTTGTGTCACATTCCTTCCTGCTAATTGGGCCTAATACTGGAGACACTTGCATGTTCAGGATGCTGTTCAGGCACACAAATGTTATCATCTAAGCTACTAGAGCTATTGAAATCTTTAATATTTCTGGTTCAAACTGCAGCAGGAAAAGTTGCTCTGATAAGTTTGATGCTAAAAATTAGTTTTGAGCCAATTTTAAAAAACCCAAAGGGAGAGTTAGAGCGTGAATAAATCACAGTTTTCATCTTAGTCATAAGGAACTAATTTCGGTGACTGGGAAACAGGATTGCTAAAGATCTTAAAAGAAATGCCCTGGATACAAATCTGCCTAAAACTGAGTTCCCCAAATGGGTCACTAACAGGCTTATGTATGCATTAGCATAGAGGGGTAGAAAGTCAAGCTGTGGGAGCTCAAAACAAACACTGAAAGATCCTAGAGCAGTTGGAAGAAATCATAAGGCACTCAAAATCAATTGCAAAAAAAATACATTTAAATTCACTGCCATTATTTATGAAAATACAGAGAAATTATATCTCTTTTTTTTCTTCTAAATTTGCAATACCTAGAAGGCCCTGAATTAGTAATAGTGTCCTATATGATAGTGCTGGGGAAGCCTCTCTGGCCTGCTCTGCAGGAGTGCAGTGTGCGGCAGCCCGCTCGCTGGGCAAGGGGGTCACACCAGGACGGGTCTCTCAGTCCCATCAGCCTCCAGCTCTGGTTGGCATCTTGGGGCATGGGTCTGGTGTACAGCTGTGCATCTCCAAGCAAAGGGCATGGGGAGGCTGAACTTTGTTCAACTATAAACACATTAAGGAAATAGCTGTTATTTTACAGTTTGCTGTTCTTTTCTTCTTGCCAATAGGTATCATAGAAAGGTATCTCCAACATTATGGTACTCCCAATTAGATTTTTTTTTTCCCTACAATTACAGGCTGGAAGAATTCTTAAAGAAAGAAGAGGATTTAGAGCTTTCAACACTGCCAGAGTTTGAAGAGCGGGTCATAGATTTCTCTGAAGTTGAACAACTAATGAACTCCATTAATACTATTCCAGGTACTCTTCCTATCTGATCATTATTTCAGCCCTATTTAAGCTCAGTTAAGCATATGTATTAGACAGAACTCCATTAGTTCTTTTAAAGGAGAATGGCAAAGGCAGAATTACCATCTCCCTAGTATTCTCTAGAATTTTTTGTTTGCCTGTATGTATACAGAGACAGTGGAAGCTATTTTTGGGGTGGGGTTCTTTCACTTGTTCTCAGCATAAAATTACCAGAACTGCAAAATTTTATCTTCCCTTCTTCTGCTGGGTGATTTCCTGGAAGACTCATGAGAATCCTTGCTTCTGTTGAGGGGTCAGGCATGCTTAGTTGGTGGTAATTTGTCTTACCTTGCAACCTGCAGAGTTTCTCTTGCTAACCAGATTTCAGTGGCTTGTTCCTCTGCTATTTAGAAAACATTTTTCCTATCACTTACATGAAACAGAGCAAAACCCAAACAAATTTCTAATAATTAAAAAAATCAAAATACAAAAGATTTAAAATCTTTTCTGGCACACCACAAGTGGTCAGAAAGAACAATATGCATTTTTTATGCTGACACATTGTGTTTTCTTAAAGTAAACCAGCATTTTCTACTTGTTTGCTTGTGCTGCTGACCCCATGTTTTCCCTAATCTTTCCCCCAGGGGCTCCGCACCCCAGACTGGTCCTCGCAGCACAGTGCCCCTCAGATGCTGCTCCTGCAGGGCTGTACTGGGGAATGGTAGCT
Organism: Thinocorus orbignyianus; assembly: GCA_013400375.1. Taxonomy (NCBI): domain Eukaryota; kingdom Metazoa; phylum Chordata; class Aves; order Ciconiiformes; family Thinocoridae; genus Thinocorus; species Thinocorus orbignyianus. Next base: position 99,542 of record VXBW01003887.1, read on the forward strand.
CTCAGGGGCAGGGGAGGTTGAGTGTACAGAGAAGGGTTAGGCTGAGGCTTATGTATTTTGTTTTGATTTTGACTTGAAGCAAAGTGTCATACACCAGTGACCTGATTATTAGCTGTTTACAAGGTCAGGTCCTAACTTCTCTCAGTAGAGCAGGAAATTCCATTCAATGCCTAGGCTTTGTGCAGACTTCTTTGTGAGATATAGTGTCTGTGAACAAGGTATCATGCTTTTACATTCAAAAACTGACCTGTTTTCCTCCCTGCAGCTCCTTGTGCCCCTGTGATCAATCCCCAGGCGCCCAATGCAGCAACTGGCACCTCACTGAGAGTTTGCTGGAGCCTCTTCTCAGATGACACCATCGAGGGCTACCAGCTGTGCTACAAACCAGTGAGCAACGAGAGGCGCAGTGATGAACAAGCAGGTGAGGAGGCCTGGATCCAAGAGGAGGCCTGGATCCAAGAGGACACCTCAGCCCTCCACTGGCAAAGCAGCAGGTTCCAAAGTGCCTCTGGACTTGCTGTGGCAACTCAAGCACTTTCTGTGTCACCCAAACTGTCATATCTGGCAACACATTTCCCGCTTCTGGCTTTGTCACTCTTCCCCTGCCAGGTCTGCCATGCTGCTGGCTGCAGCAGGACCCATCACAGGAGCAAAGACAGGACAAGGCAGCAGCTGGGATAGCAGGAGTGGGAAGGGGACGGTGGATGGAGTCAGGTCTCAACAGTAGCATTTCCTTTCCTGGAGGGCAGGCACTGTGTTAGACACACATGCGCTGCATTCACTGCAAAGCACAGAATTTTTAGAGAGCAAATCATCATATTATTGGCATGCCCACTGAAAGCCCCACAGTCATTTTACAGTTTATCTCAATGCTAATAATAGGCAATAACTCCCAGTCACATCCCCCCCCTCACAAAAAGAAACACAGAACTATCTTAAGATGTCCCAGTCTTTTGACAAAACTGCCTTTGCTAATAATATTCTTGCAGAACCTCCTATTGACAAAGCATCCCTGTAGTGAGAACATGCAGGGTCTTTTTAGAAAAAAAATCAGTGGCAGGTGGGTGACCTTTCTGGTTTTTTGGTGTTTTTTTTTTTTTGTCCTGAGTGATGTGACTCCTTCAGAAACTGATGTGTTATCTGATTTGTGCCTCCTTAGAAGAAGGCATGGAAAAATGGCCTGACAGCTAATCAAAGGGTATGGAGCACAAGGAGCTCTCTTGAACTCAGCACACAAAACAATGCACCTCAACTCCATTACGTGAGGCAGCTTTGGGGAAGAGTGGGGAACTCTGTAAAGGCGCTGTAAATGTTTTGCTGTTTTCATTTCAGAGCATATGCTACAAGTCAAAGAAACATACTGCACCGTTACTAATCTGTTGCCAAATACACAGTATGAATTTTGGGTCAGCGCTTTAAATGCTTCTGGTATCAGTCCACCAAGTGAAAGAACAGTTTACGTAACAGGTAAAAATATTTTCTTCATATGACTATTTCATCTTCATAGTGAAATTCACCATCATCTCTGAATTTCATGCCAGTAGTGCTTTCTGGGCACTTAATTTCTCCTGATGTAAATCTACTGACTATGGGAATGTCCTACTTTTATTTGGAGAGCCTATCAGGCTAATTGTCCCTGGTTTAGAGTTGAACAGAAGCACAGAAGCAAAAGAATTTAAATGCAAGTATGTAGAAGAGCTAGGAATAAGGCTCAAGTCTCTTGGTTGTGTCGGGTGGATGGCAGCCCTCCTTTTACTGGTCAGTAGGCATTTTGCGGATTCACCTGCTATGCTGCCCCTTGCAACTGTAGTTCAGTCAAGCATATTTTGTGAAATCCTGACACCAAACTGAGCAAGTCAGAGTGAGACCTTCAAGCACTCGTGCCAGATGTCTTTGATATCGTAGAGCAGAGAAGAGATGCACCTTTATGACAAAGATAAAACCAATGATAGAAAGAAAACAGTTGTGTCATCAGTCTCTATGTATGTTACTTCTCCGATTAATTCTCTTGGGACCTTTATAGTCCAAATTAAGTCTTTGAATAGTATTGTTCATCACCCTGCCTGCTGTTTACTGCTCATTGGGGAACCAGGTTTCTTCATCTATGTAGTATTAGTAAAGAACTTTCTTCTGTTTTTTAAGACTTCAAAGCATGTTTGTTGCAAATGTCTTCAAGCAACAGCTTAGAATTGTTCTTTTGCCTGCTTTGTAGCTCCTTCACCACCTACCATAAAGAGTAAAAAGATCCGAAGCTGTGAAAACGCAGCATTGGTGTGCTGGGAATCTAGAGACGTTAACCCTGTTGATTCCTACATGGTTGAATTGTCCAAGCTGACAGATGAAGAAAATGGCGATATTATTACTGAGTGAGTCACTATTCTACCGAGTCCATGACCTGCAGAGATAAAATAATTTCAAGTCATGTGGCATCAGATAGCACTGAGGAAGGACCTGTGACCCTTTGGTGAATCCCTGTTTATAAACATTCCTCTTAGAAAAATTACTTTTATAAATGTTAATCAAAACTTACAATACAGGGTATGGAAAAAGGGCAGAAGCAAATGTAAAAATCTGCATAGTCTGTCACAGACAACCTCTTGCCCCCACTACTGACAACTGTATGAGGTAGAGTGTTGTTGATGGGTTACAAGAAAAGGTGATCGTGTAATTTCTTCTTTGTTGTTCAGAAAAATAACCTCAACGGTCTACCTTTGTTCTCTACCCTATCATTTTCCATGGTTTTATTTTCTATAGATCTATTGTTGGGATTCCTAACTGTGAAGTCCTAATTCACCTCCAGCCGGCACAAAGCTATCGCATCTATGTTAGAGCCCTAAACCTGGGAGGTTCCAGTGAAAGAAGTGAACCTGTCCTGATACACACCACAGGTACTGTACAGCTCAGAACAACTCCAGCAGCCTGCTGTAGCATCTATTATCTCAACAGAGAGATTCCTGCTGGTTTCAATGGCCTCTGGATCAGGTCCTAATCTCTTACACCTAATTACACACCTGGTAACCTTTCAGGAATGAAAAAAATCACTTTTTGTAACAATAAGTGCATTGCTTTGGCTCTGTAATTTAAAATTATTTCTGTCCAGTACATTTGATTTTTGAAAGTCACAATTTCTAAACATTTTAAAAGACGGTATCAACCCACCTCCCCTAGATGTTGCCAGCTTGCCAAGTACTGACACACTAATGAAGAAAGTTGTACTGTGATTTTTTACTTTACTTCAGAGATTACTTTGTAACGCTGCTGCTGCTGGGAAGCATGGCTGAGACAGCCAGTCAGCACTTTCCAGAGTCATTTGGATATGCAACATCTTCCTCTGTGTCTGTTGGAATGTGTCCAGATTAACGGGAAACTTTGAGGGCTGGTTCCCTTTATTCATGAAGAGAAAGGCCATCCAGCTTTCAGCTGGAAGCTTTGCTTTTGGTGACTAATACAGCATTATCACCTCTACTCTCAGTGCCATGCTAGGCAAGGATTAGCCATCTCCCCCAGAGGAAGCTCTAAGCCTTCCCCTCCCAACCATCTAATCAAAACTCATTTTAATGATTTGTAGGTAAACACCTGTTTTCATCTCAACCACTGCTATAATGATGCTGCAGCTTCCTGGAGTGTTTCAAACCTCCCACCTCACTCACAGATGCGTTCACGCCATACCTGTGTCTCTTCTTCCCTTATCTTCGGTGAGAGGTTTGCAAATTGCGCTTATTCGGCAAGCTGACCTCACACCCGTTAACCTGTGAAAGGCTGTTTCGGTGAGAAACCTGCCTGCTACACATCAGCAACACCACTGAATCGGTCATTCTTACATCCCTGGAGAAGACAACTGTCATTGTGTTACCATTGTTTCTGTGTATTTCAACTACTCAAATCAAACTCAGTATTTGAAATTGCCAATTCTGCTTGCACAGCGTGTGTTTGTTTTCAGCAGCACATGCCTGTAATTGCCCTGTCATTGTTTGTATTGTATTTGCATTGAAGTAACTAGCAGTTTGATTATAATGATTTCATTTGGGATTAGCATGGAGAGATTTATCTTCTCTGAGTTAACATTATGCAAACAGCCGAAGCAAATTGATCTGTCAGCTGCAAGCGCTCACCTCCAACGCTAGCAATGACCTTTGTTTCTTACTTACCGGGCTGGGTACACAAACACCAACCACAAAGAGCAGCTGTGACGCAGGTGCCTGCTTATCAGAGCGCAGGGTGTCAGACCTGCTGGCTGACATCTCCCACGGGAGACAGGCAGAAGTACTTTTATCCTGGGCTGCTTTAGCTGACTTACCTCTCTGGGGGCTGCTCTGAAGAGGAGGTGCTGAGACATGAGAGATGCTGCGAGCGGCAACTTTGTAGAGGTTCCTTCTCTTCAAACTGTGCCCAGCATTTATGTGGAAGAGTGAGACCATGGAGAAGCCTTTAAGGCTGCCTTGTCCTTTCAGTGATTAGAAACAGGTCACTTCAGTTCTGAGGAAGATGACTTAAAACCAGACAGGCCATTGCAGGGAGGACCCCTCATCTTGGCAAAGCTAGTTCCCATGCAATGCCTGCAGCTTTGAGCCCTACCTGGGTTCAAACCCTGGTTAAAGGCCCTTTTCTGTCTTTTCACAAGGCTGTAACTAGACAGTGTTAAGCTGTAAAACACCCACTTGTTTGAAAAACTCCAACCAACCTTGTCCTCTCACTATTGGCCACAGGTTCCTTCCAGAGCACTGGTTAATCTTTTTGAGGAGCCAAACGTTTCTCCACACCCTTGCTGCAAACCATAACACCACAAGGAGATGCTGGAGTTATCCTTGGGTATTCTTCTCTCTTGCAGGCACCTACTTCTGCCTTAATGAGGACACGGCCCATCCTTTACTGGCAATTCTAGACGATGGATTTACAATTGCATGTGATCAACTGGAAAACCCAGAGTGTGATCTGCCAGTCTACGATAACAGCTTTACAAGGTAAACAGAGGAATTTTGGTTGCAATTAATGCATGTTGTTCATGGCTGCTTCACCCGTGACACACCCCAACCTTGAATTTAAATCCACTAAAAAGGTTTACTGGTATTGCAGCTCTGCCCACCTTCAAGCCAGGCACCAAGTAAAACTTCCAAACTATATGTGTATAACATAGAGTGTTTTTTTCCGTGTTGGCTTTTGCATAAGTGTCTATGATTGTCTGCAGTTCTAGACAACTGCAAACATCTTTGTTGATCCTTTTAAAATACAAATTATTTATCTTCAGATTTATTTTAAGGTATTTCAAGTTGGGCTCCTAAGATAACTACTCAGTTTGAAATTGTGGGCTTTTCCCATAGCTCCTCAGAGAGTAAAATTCCATTGATCCAGGCCCCATTGTTTCACTGGGGTTATTTTTTCCTGAGCACCATTACTGAGCAAGCAGTGGCCTGCTGCTCTTTTCTCAGAATTTCTAGGGTGACTAATACATATCATCTACAGTATCTCTTTCCGCATGATCTGTGCACTGACTTCTGTTAAATTCCAAAACTTTCTTCCCATTTAATTCTTTACAGAGACCCAAAAGCCCAGAAAAATGTCACAAGAAAAAAAATAAATCAAACCCCATATACTCCTAATACAGCACTAGTGGGATTTAAAAAAAAAAAAAAGTCGAAAAAACCCACCACCAGGCATAATTATTAGGTTCTCTTTTAATTACAGTGATCCAGCACTTGCACATTTCTAAGACTTAAGGAGCTGCTCCTCAGCTGGCTGCTGCTCCCTCTTTCCCACTCCTTCCTTTGCAAGCTGCTGAGGGAATAGAGCCTTGCACATGATGTGCAGGAGGCTCTGCGCATCCCACCTTTGTCTCGGTTTCACACATGGAGATTCAGGGGCTGTTTTCATATAGCTCTGTCCAATGGAAACCACCAAACACTCATCTTATGTAAAACTTGTTCACTACAGCAAATACTACAGAATGGGCAAAAAACCCCTTTGTTCCTTTGGGCACCTGACCCTCCCTTTAAAAGAGGCTTATGTAGTTCAAAGCATAGCTGGTCTCTTTGTTTATTTGGTTTTTTAAAATAGATGCCAGGAAGTGTCTAATGGGGCTTTCAGCAGCTCTCATTGATTTTGTGAGTTTAAATCTCTCTAGCTGCTCTTTGGAACTTAAGCATCACTTGGAAGTTAATGCAAGTTCATAAAGAGAATTACAGATGCAGCCAGCCACAACTGTGCTTACATGTTGGGCACCTTGAGCTAAATTTGAACAGGTATTTAAGTGACAAAGCAAACAGTAAGGAAAGCAGAGCAATCTGATTACTTACCTTTCTCTGAAAGATCTAGTTCATACTATTTGGGTCCACAGATTTTACTTTCAAAACAGAATTAGGCCTTTTGCCATTGAAACGAGAGACTTACTTTGCCAAAATGCATGCTTCCAGCCAGAACCACAGAATCAACATATAACCAGCACAGGCATCTGCAGACACAGAATAATACAAGCCCACAACTTAATCCCTCCATGGAAATGGAGAAATGTTACCAGAGGGCTCGGCAGAAAACAGCCAGGAGATAGAAGATTCTCTTCATTAAAGTCATCGTGATAAGCCTAAATGGGATTTTATCCCGCTTCCACAGGGTGCTTTTATGTTTCACATAAACAGCCAGAGCTGGCACTCATCTCACTCTGAACTCTGAGGCTGAGTTTTTGATGCTGCTGTGAACTCTCAGAACCCTCTTTCATGCCAAGATACTGGGGCAGGGAGGAGGGAAGAAAAAGAGAAAAGGAAATTACATCGAAAACTCTTCTTTCTGAAGTTTGTATGATCTCTAAAAGACTAATGTGTTTCCTAACCACAGCAGCTCCTACAGTCTGACTCAGGTTTGCCTTGGTGGCTTTGCAACTCTCATTGCTACGGTAGCATTTTGTTCACAGATGTTTACCCAGCCATTTTGCATCATCCTTTTTACTTCTCAAGCCGTAGCAGCACAGCTTCTCAGAGTCCACATTTCAGCAGCCTTTAAGCTATTCCCAGGCCAACCATGTGCACTTGTAGTGAAGTGTGCACATGCTGTAAGTGATTGCTGCTGCGGTGGCACAGAGCAGTTAGCCTGTCCCCACACACCAGGCCCTCTGAATGCTGAGGGCAGCTCTTTCTCACCATTGCCTGGAGGTAGACGAGCCCAGTGTCTGTCAGTAACATCCTTTGCCTCCTGCCTCTGTAATTTACAACTTCAGACAACCCTACCAGAGAAACAAACAGGTTTTGTGTCACTCCCCATCCAAAAATGGAGGTGTGTTTTGAAACCTGCTATCCCCTGTCGTGCAATGACAGCTAATACATTGTGTCCTTCTCCTGAGGAAAAGCTGGTGTATAGTCTTACAGGATTCATACTGCCCTCTTAAATTGAGTTAGGGTGTATCAGAAGCATTTGCCACGGGCTGTTTCGCCCATCTTTCTTGCTTCAGAACCTGTTTTTGGAGACTTGCATCTTCAGAGCACCCACGTCCTTTGACTCTGAGACTGCCTGTAAGTCAAGCTGAAGGATCTCTCTGTGGTACATCATATTTGTCTCTCCTGCACATCTTTGTAAAGAGCCATCTTCTACACAGTTACTATCACTTGGAACCATGGTCTACTGCTAAAACCTTTCATGGCCCAGGTACCTAAGCATATCCCGAGCTCTCCTACCATGTCCAATTCTCAATGGTCTTTCCAAACACAGCATAAGCAGGTCTCCTCCCCAACTGTCCCAGGACTTTCATGCTGTTACAGTGATCCATTCTGGATGCCGTGACACACAAAGCCCTGGGCTGATGGGAAGAAAACACAAAATCTGTAGCCTTTTTCCCATGCTATACCGGGGTTCACCAGGGCACCCTCTTTTCTAGCAAGAGGTAACTTTCCCAGAAAACCCAAGTAGCACAGAACGCTGCTCCCCCTGTTCCTTAAAGTGCCCAAGGCACTCATTTGTACACAGCTACCCGCAGGTAAAAACAGGGGTGGTGTCAGAGAAACCTGCAGGTTCTGTGTCAGGTACTCAGCACGTGTCATCAGTAATCCATGCTGCATTGCTTAGGAGGCAGCGAAAGCAGCTGTTGTTTATTGATTTGCAATGTCCAGGTATATCACATACTTAAACATTTTAAACAGCATTGCAGAGTCCCCGCCAAAGCACATATTCCTGTCTGTCTCCCACAGGTGTATTGGGATCCTGGGCAGTCTGATCCCATTTCCCGGAAAGCATTACTGGGAGGTGGAAGTTGAGGAGGATGCAGAGTACAGAATCGGCGTGGCTTTTGAAAACACCCCAAGACATAGTTATCTGGGGGCAAACAACTCATCCTGGTGCATGAGGCATATCATCACACCATCAAGGTAAGGGCCACGGAGGCTACAGGTCTCCTACAGGAACATTTCCTACACGGACACGTGCAGGCAGAGCAGCAGAGACCAAATGCTTAACCAGGTGCCTGTGGCACTCCACCACTGGCACTGTGAACTAGTGTTAGAAGCTGGAACCTTTAACCAAATCTACTGCTTCATGACATCGTCACATTGAAACAGGCAGTTCCAGGAATAAATCCGCATTACAGAAGTTAGCTGTAGAGGCCTTGGTTATAGATCACCAAAACCACAGCGGGAAGTCAGAGGGTATCAGATCCATAGCTCACCCTTCTAGCTCTCCCCCAGACATGGCTGTACATTACCATCATTGCCTTTGACTCCTGTGTGAGATTTGGGCACCCTGTGAAGCATCCAGGAGCAACAAAACTAGTCACCCTCCCCAGGACATCAAGTATTGCCGACTACCTGTCTGAGCAGCTCCCCCCGCAGCCTGCAAGAGTTGGCAGAGCACTGATGGGTGCCCTTGGACAGGGAGCCTGGTCACCACCCGAGTGTCCCCAGCGTGCACAGTCAGCAAATGGTAAGAATGGCAGAGCAGGGGCCCAAATCTGCTTGTCCTCGCCTCGCTGGTGTGCAGGGAGGGGTTCTAGGTGCAGCTCAGCTGGCTGGAGCACAGGCTCCTCCCCAGGTTCCCTAACAGCTGGCCCACTGCAGAGCCAGGGACTTCAGCAGCACTGGCATTCGCCTCCTACATGGCAAGAAACTCTGCTTAATGGGGGAGACCAAACCCATTAAAGCTAATGACTCTCCCAAGCACTGCAGGCAGCCTAATATGATTTCCAGAGGTACATTGAGCTTTGTTGTCATTCCTCCGGAGAAATGAGCATGGACTTCATAGAGAAAAGGGAGCTGGGCCATCACTCAGGTTGAGTCACTGTCATACCCATTTCTGCAGGGAAACTGTCTTAGGTTTGAGTGGTGTGGGTGGAGGTGGTTAGTGAAGAAGCTGGCCCTTAAAAAATGCCAGATAACTCACTTCGGTTGAATAAATCTTCTCATTTCTGCTCAGAAAAGCACACGTTCCCATAAAAGCCTCATATTTTTGGTTGCAACATGCCACGCTAAGGAGAGCTGTTTGAGTAATTGTTGAAAGACCTCAGTGCTACTTGAACAGTGACTGCAGAAGGAAGAATTGGGCTACCCTCACGACAAAGCAGCCAGAAACATCATTTGAGAGTGGGGTTTGAAAAATTATGTCAAATAGTCTGGAGGCTGCCTGGGCCCACCAAGTCAGGCAGTCTCTGCCCAGGGGCCTGCACTCCCTGGTTGCTGCTGCTGCTGCAGCTGCGGGTTTGGGCCGTTCTTCCAGCTCCGGCAGGAAAGAGGGCTCAGTACCACAGCCCCCCAGGGAGCAAGTGGGCAGCGTGGCAGGGCTGGAAGGACAGGGCTGTCATCTCGACCAGCTCTTTCCTTGCCTACAGCTACCCAGGGGCAAGGCAGAGAGGATGACAAGTGTTCTGGTCTAACAGAGCACCCACAGCTCCTTCATTGAGGAACAGACAACTTGCCACCCTTCCATGGCAAGGGCGTATCCTCCAATTTAAAAGACAACCACACTGCCCCGAGACACAGAAAAAAATGGGAAAGCCCCACATTGCACTACAACCTTGTCTGTATCTAAAGGCTACCACTCATCCATCCGCAGCCAGACTGGGATATGAAACAAGAGGCCCATCACATGGGTTGGACAGGCAGGTCTAAGCAGAGGGCATGCTGCTGCTCAGCAAACACGGCCACAGCTTGGCAAAGCAGATGGGGCTGGGGCAGTAAGCACAGGGCACATGGGAGGGACAGGACTGTGAAGCAGGAACATACCCTGGAACACACCCCTGTGCACAAGGCTTCAGGAGCAGCCGGTGTGCCTTTGGGTTTTTGTCCATCTCTCACCAACAGGCACAAGTACGAATTCCTGCACAGCGGGATGACACCAGACATCAGAATTACTGTCCCCCCGAGAAGGATTGGCATCCTGCTGGACTATGAGAACTGCAGACTGTCATTTTTCAATGCAGATATTGCCCAGCACCTTTACACATTCAACTCACACTTCCAGCATTATGTCCACCCCTGCTTTGCTTTGGAAACACCTGGTATCCTACGAATACATTCTGGAATTCCCATACCCCTGTGGACTACCCTCCCGTAACGTGCATTCTGCAGCTGCAGACTCTCCAGGTAACCTGCACGGAGCAATGTCCACTTTCAGCGCCAGCTGTTCCATCCCACTGCCTGCGAACCACTGCTCTTCCACGAGAGCAAAGCAACCCTACCCCAGACAGCTGCCAGGCCTGAGCCCCTACTGTAGTTTCTGTCATCTTAGGCAGGATCTTAACACCAAACTATTGCAGTCACAAGATCCATCAGCATCCCAGAAATTCTCCAGTTAAAAATGGATACCAACATTTCCAGAGGGGACACTGTCACCAAGCAGCAGTGGCAGCTGGATCACTGGTTCCCCCAGCACACATCTGATGCCTAGAGACCTCGCCTGTTCCACAGCAATCATTAATTCAACTCTTGTGTCTGTTGAAAAGCTAAAAATTCAAAGAAAATTAAAAATAGCAAAAGGCATATCACTGTACAGCTGCTAGACAGAGCTGAAAACACTGCAACCACGATGCTGATCTCATAATCAAGCATTCTTGTTGCTACATGAAGTCTGTGACACAAGATAATCAACTACACCTCCCTTGAGTGTGAACTGTTAGCACCTGCCATACACAGCAATGGTTCTGAAATACCCAAGCATGCACTACAGTCTGAAATATTAAAAGATATTTTTACAGAGTGACCGTGCTTCTCGTTCATTCATCCAGAGAAAAAAACCAAAAAACAAACCGAGGCCTTTTGCAGTGCTTGACTGCTACTGCAGAAAAATGTGTTATCATTCATAGCTTGTTCTTTTTGGCCACACTCACTTCAGCTTGGGTGCATCCTACACACCCACAGATCTGTTCTCCCCCGACGCTGTGCCCTTGAACCTTTAGGTGTCCAGTGGGGGCTGGAAAGGCCCTGGCCCAGCAATGGGCTGAAATGTCCTTGTTCAGGCTTCGTTTCCAGACACCAGACCATCAGACCGGCACTGCCAGTCAGTCAGGCTTGTATGTCAGCCACATGTATCTCAGAACTACCCGAATTTAATCAAGAGTCATTAACAGAGAAGCTTTTCCACAGATTTATTGTACATTCATTACAAAAACCATTGGTTCAAGTTTCCATTCTATGGGATAATCAGTATGTGGTGGCCTCTACAAATTCTGTTCAGGGTCCCTACAAATCAACAGAGCCTGGCAAAAATGAAGAAATTTGATACACAACTATGTTCCAAAAGCTTGTCTGTTCTTCCCCAAACAGCTTTAAAAATGTCTCCCCAAAACTAGCTCTTCAGAAACTATAAAACAGGAGCCAATTATGTCACTGTGGCAGTAATTAGTACGATCTTCTTTTGGATTCATTTGTTTTGCAAGCCTCAAATGAAGCTGGATTTAGCAACACTAGGCCTACCAGAAATTCACATTTTCAGGGCAGAGAAGGTTGTTATGGTCACTTTGTCAGACCTCCTGTAAGGCAGGCCAGAGACTCCCATTTGCTTTGTCTTGCAGTGAGCACAACAACTTGTGTCTCCCAAGAAGAGGTGCCTCAGCCAGCAACTACTGCCAGTGTAGAGGGCAGGAGGTACCAGGTGCGTTGTGCCGACATTGGCAAGACCAGACCAGGCACAGCAGCTCAAATGAGCAGCTCCTCTGCCAGGGAATGAAGCAGTGAGATAGCACCACCCAAATTGTTTCAACACAGTTTTGGCTTTTCTCTTTGCCTAAAATTGTATGCTTTGATTCAGGGTCCAACTTCCACCCACTAAAACATGTCTTACCTTTATTTGCCAAAAATTGAGAGTCACACTCTTCTTTTCAAGTAGTTATCTGAAGGAGTAAAACAAGTATCAGAGCAGAGGTATGAGTATGTCTGAACCTCCCAAGAAAGGCTGTAATACAGAGACACTGTTGGGAAACGCAATTATTTCAATGGAAGTGGGTGTTCTGAACAGCCCTACCACTTCTCACCAACAGCTTTCACCGCAGGTGTTTAAACCATACCTGTGTCCCAGTGCCAGGGTCAGCCATTCACCTCAGATGATACCAGAACCCAACCAAAAATATTTTTCAGCTGGTGAACTGCCCTGGGAGTCCCCAGGACTTCACAACGCTCTCACAGGAGTGCTGCAGAGACAGATCTTCTGAGCCAAACGCAAGGTGTTCGGATGCCCTTGGAGTGGGACTCTACGAGTACCAACTAGCTCTGTCATTACGTTGCCTGCTTGATGAACTGTTGGAGAACGCAGGCCTGATGGCTGAGTGCGGAGCAGCTCCTCAGCTGAGTATGACTCTGGTTGTTGCCAGGCACAGCACAGCTTAGCTAAGACAGCAACAGAACTACCTGAAAAAGGAAGAAATAAGCAATAATTGGCTACTGAGCTAAAAACAATATGGGAAATGAGTTTGCATGTTTCTCTATAATAGAAGTTTTACCTGTCAGCAATTACCCAAGCATTCCCTCCCTGAGGAATCCCAACCCTGTCACTTAAATATTTATACAGTAAAGGACATGAACAACCTGCATTTTTTAAAACCAGCTGTCACTGTGAATTACCTATATATAAACCCTTTACAAAGAGGATACCACTTCCACTGCAGGCAGGGTCTATTGATCAGAACAGCACAGGACCCAGACTGGAAGTTCACATCAACCTCATCTTTCTGTGGAAGTCCCCAGCCAGGGGGAAGCGCAGTACGTCCCTCAGACTGTGAGTGCGGGCCAAACCCTGTACAGAATGGGAAGCTCTGTTTGACAGCAACAGGAAAGTCTCCTGCTGAAGCTAAAGGGCACTAAGTGGCACCCCAGAGCAGACCAACATCAAGTGGACTTGGTTTATCTGGAACCCTGGGTATAGCACTTATCTTGGAGAACCGTGTTGAGCTGTTGATCTGAGAGCTATTTCTTTTTCCCTGAAAGGTCTCAAATGCAGTACAACCAGTTCTCACCCCTAGCCTATCTACAGGGACTCTGGCTCACTACTGAACTAGATCAAATGAAAGGGCACGTTTTTAACAGTTAGTTAAAAACCAAGCTGTCTTTGTCTCTAACAGCAAGTTATGTGCTGCAAGGTGCATTTTTCCTGGTACCCAATGGCATTTTTCTTTCTGTTCCTTTTCACTATGTGCATTTACTGGTACACAGCAAAATTCACCTTCTGTGAAGGACAGGAGCTCATGCCTAAAGCTCAGGCACTCGTGCCTAAAGCCTATCAGGTGCCTGACCCCCACAGGCTGCCCCGATTTGCAGCAGTGATCCATGCATCACTGCAGAGCTTACAGCAGCAAGAACTGGGGTATGCCCAACCTCACCTTACTCAGGCAGCTAAGTACAGACTTTGCTAGGGCTGCCCAAAGGCCCTCAGGCTTCGGAGGAGTTACCCTCAAACCCCTTCAGGGTGAGCAAAAAGGATCCCTTTTTTCAATTCCCTTCTGTTCCCTCTTGATTTAAAATACCAGTACATGTTGTTGCCACTGGAGGGCATCACACGAAGCTCCATCACGAGGACGCATTGGTTACCAGCCGAGATTACATAAACGATCAATGGCTAAACAGACAGTTACAGCCTCCAAACCTGTTACCGTCATCCTTCAGCACTCCAGCATTTCTCCTCACCCAGTCCTGGATCCGGGAACAAAGGGACACACGGGCCTGTGAGCAAAAACACACTGGTCAAACAATATCAAAAGCACAAATACAAGAGGCAACACAACAGCCCTTGAAATATAGTTTGATTCAAACCAAACACACCCATTTTCTACAGAAACACCTGACTTCTAACTTACTCTAATTGCCATTAAAACCTTGTAGGTAGATGAAGTAGGTCCTGACTTTATCTCACAGGCAGGCCTTGTTCTTCCACCATTTAATTTAGGAGGATAGTATCAGTGAAGTCAGCATTATGTCACTGGCTCCACTTTCTTAGTCCTCCAGATGCATCTCTGTAAAAACACTCCTAGGAAGTCTCAGGAACTGACTGCACTCTACCAAAGAAGACTGCAGAGCCTAACCACCCAGCCTGCCTTCAAGGACTGGAGGCAAATTTTCTATCCTGTCCTCCAAATTCGGTGAGTTTGTTAACTTCTATTTTCCAGCAGTAGCCTGTACCACTCATGAGCAACACAGAGGAAAGCAGGCAGGGACCATGCAAAAGTGCAGCTCTGCTTCCCATCGGGCTCAGCCCCTAGACTCAGTCCTGGCACTGCCCAAGGGACAACAGCAACGTTAACCATGTCTCCCTGTGGCATTTATGCCGGTGTTCTCAATGGCCGGTGTATATCGGGCCCAAGCTCATTGAAACCCTTCCCAAGGAGATTTATGTTTTCAGCTGTACATATGTAAGCAATACAGAGGCCATGAACTGCCTCATAAAATGGCCGTAAGGGGCTGTGCTCTCTTGCTGAAAGAGCGCTTCTCCCACAGCTGCAGCTGAATAGAAATGTTTGGTTGGGGTTTTTTATTCCTGCAAACGCAAAGCAGTGGTTTAAAGACCTCACCAGAGAGGTGCTGTGGGGCAGGGAGGAGCGGGGTGCCACACAATTCTCCTCAGGCCCAAAGGCCACAGCGAGGGGCCGGGCAGCGCCTTACCTGCTTCTCCGCCACCCCCGACAGGACAACGGCCGCGGGGATTTCCACAGGGATGGCGCCGGCTTCACCGGAGACGGCTTGCCCTTGTTTCACCTGCGAACGAAGGGAGGGTGAGAACCGCCATTGCCCACACCCCGCCGCCATCAAGCCTCACCTCATGCCGCCGCCATTTCCTGAGGGCGGAGCCACCGTGCCGACCCCCCGCCCCGGCCGGGGCGGAGTCTCGACACGGCATCTCCGCCCTCAGGAAATGGCGGCGCTGTGAAGCGATTGTTGCTTCTGTAGGCTGGCCCCAAAGTAGCCTGTAGAGTCCCTCTACCTGGAGATATTTGGCAGCTGGCCGGATACGCTTGAGTTTTCTCAGTCTCTAAAACACAGTTCCTCACGTTTCGTCGACAGGTAAAGGCTTGAGACAGGGAAAATCCTCCATGAGAGGGGAAAATTTGGGAGTGGATGGTTGCTAAGGCTCAGTGCAGAGGCAGCCCTCACAGATAGGGACAGGCCGCTAGGTTTACTTCGTAACTTTTTATTCTTGCACAAGGCAAAGAAATAGCTAGAGGTAAAAAGCAGTAGCTGTAAACCACCTCTACATATGCTGGAGGTAACAAAGCTCTGCTTGGCCTCAGCAAAAGAAAAGCAAATTGCTCATCAGGCTCCTCTTCCAAGCAAAGTAAACACTTCGCCTCCTGCCCTTGAAATGGCTTATCAAAGAGCAGTATCTCATGAAAGCCTCTTTCAGACCTGGGCTAACTACTGTTTGTGCTATTATTAACTGTAGGCAATCTGGAAAGGGGAGGTAGGGGGGCTTTGATTCCTCTGACTTGAAAGCTTTAAAGAAGAGAAGGAAGTCATAGTATCGACCTGTGATGCTATGGCATACAGATAAAAGCCTAGCTGTCATTTTTGCCCACAGAGCCTCACTGGGATTTCAATGGCCTGAGTTTGGGGTAGCTCAAGCCTGATTTATGAACTGCAGTTTTACCCTTTGGGTCCCACAGAGCATGACCTTTTCTCCTCTCCAGCACCCCATAAAGGCAGGGAGGAGTCACGTCGCTTCCTGGACATGGAAGCGTGTGGTCTACAGTGATGATTTATTAAGCCCAAAATTTCTGAGTATGCCCGCAGAGATCACTTGTATTGACAGACAGGAAAGGACACTTAAGAAGCAGTCTGGTTTCTCACAGCCTGTCAGATGTGAAAGAAAACCTTTGTTCCTGGTGGAGAATTTCAAATTCAGCATCATCATTGGTACAATATGTTCTCTTGCTTTGCATTCCTCTGTCTATGCATTAACCCTAGAGTTAATAACAGGCTCTTAAAAGAGTTAAATAAACCAAAAGGTCAAACCCAAAAGGATAGACAGACAAAAATACAAATACATACAAAAAGATCTGTTTAAATTAGAAATGTTTATTACTTTTTTCTTTTGCTGCATACAGAAAAGCACTAGTATCAAACTGAAGAAAATCTCAGCTCAGGGAATGGCTGATCAGAAGGGGTGGGAATAGTTGTCGGTCACAGCACTGTGGCATTTCAGATACAGACTATAATAATGTGACCATGTATTTGCAAACAGTCTGGGAGCAGAAGTGCTTCAGAGAGCCAAAACAGTCCAAGAGGTGTATCTGTGGGTAAAACATAACACCTAAGAGGTAGATCAGGAACTAAACTAATCCCATGAAAGTGAAGCATATCTTCACCAAAATTAGTGCGATGGGGAGGCTTTTTACTTGAAAGTCTTGAGGTGGCGCTACTGGTGGGCAGATGTTTCTCTGTGGGATTAAAAAAAAGGGGGTTAACCCCAAAAGTCCCTTTTTTCAGACCACCTTCTAGAAACACTATCGACTCTTTTTACAACAAAAGCAATGCAAATACCACTTTGCTAATACATACTGAGCTAGACTTAAACATGCCACTGATATTTGCGTAACAAATATTGTTAGGTATGTACTCTGATGTGGTTCAAAGAACACTTGTTTATTTAAAACAGCTTATTTTAAAAAAAAGGGGGTTGTTTTCTTTCTTTTTTGTTCCTGGCATGATAGAGCCACTAAAACTTTCTGATTTCTGACCTTGGCTTGTCAGAGATTTGTCAGAGATTTGTCATTTGTCAACAGGGGCAGCATATTTGCACTGGGTCTGCCAGCACAGATTTTCAGGGGTGAGAGAGGTGGCTCACTTTTTAGGGCTGGGTTGTAGGGAGGAAAATTTCATTCTGCTCTCACGATGTCTTGAAAAGTCTATTTGTGCAACTTATTTCTCCATAACTATCCCCAAAAGCTGTCCCTGATATTATGCATGCCATTCCCAGCCCAGCCTCGGTGGGGTGGCTGGGCACCTTGCCTGTTTCTTAGCACTTAGATTCATGCTATATCATTGCAGTCTTTCTTACGGTAAACAGCGTCTGAAATAGCTGGCACCACCCACCGCTGGGGACTCTGTGTGCACAGCCAGTGGCATTCAGCACTCCCACCAGTCCCACCGAGGTCAGGACAAAGTGGCAAGGGGGGACAGGTTTCTGGCTTCTCAGGAGCTCTGTCCAGTTTCTCTGTAAAGCGGCAGTGACAAACCGTTATGAGAGCACTTGCTTTCTAGATTTCTCTATCCACTATTCTTGAAAGTCAGCACGGTTCAGCCCAGGGCTTGGCAGCCCCTAGGTCTAGGCCAGGGTTTCCTGCGAGGTGTACGCTGACAAGCCACCGAGCTTCCCTGCAGCTTGTTTTACCCACCTGCAAAAGGGCTCTTTGGGTCTCCTTGTAAAGCACTTAGGGATCAGCGAAGGAAAATATTAATTTTCTGTAAAAGAAGATTTCTTTTAAGCACAAAGGGACAGTTCTTGCTGGAGGTGTGAAGCAATATTCCTCACACGTTCCACACTGCGAATACCAAGGGAATCTCATCAAACATATTCCATTTCATCTTTAGGCTGAAGACAAAGCTGTTCCTCCTCCCGAGGAACTTGGGAGCTGCAGGATCACTAGGATGACGTCATTCTAGCGGGTTATAAAACACGCTGCACGCTCAGCTTGGCACTCAGCGTGCTCAGGTTAAGCTGAGAGCTAATGTAATGAACTCTGGGGAAGGATTTACATCAAATACCACTCTGGAACATTAAAGACATACAGGACCAACTTCTCACTTGAATAATTACACACTGGCTAAATTCCTCCTTTCACTTCAAAACCAGGCAATCACATTTTCACTTCCTCTCTAAAACTATGTGCACTGCTGTGCTCTTTCACTACCTCAAGAGAAATGTATGTGATTAAAAGGATAAAGTTACTTCTGCTAATTACCGTGGGCTAAGATTAGTTTTAGCTCTCGCAGTGACTCTTGCCACTCGAAGGGGGGAGCAAGCAAACCAAGAAAAGAGATTCAAATTTCACCAAGTGTCCACAGCTGCTTGTCTTTGCTAACATAACCTCAGAGGGAGAGGTGCCTTCGAACTCTCCTGAGCTTCAATTTGCATGTGGGAGTACAATACAAAAGACCTTGCATACATCTTCACACTGCACACAGTAGCAATGCTGTGCCTACGAGCTGTTAACTGTTACAGGGTATTTTTTCAGGCTCAGTTTGACTGGAATCAGAAAAAGATCTTGTGGTAAAAGTTGTAAGCAGCTAGAGCCAGTTTGAAAGGCAGGATTTAGTCCCAGTGTTATGGCTGTGCATTTGAGGGACATCCACAGCCAGTGTTACTTAAGGGAAGGACTCCTAGCAACAGATCAGGGGAAGATGGAAGACAGAGAAGCTGAGTGAAAAAGTGGAACATCAGAAGACCAGAAGACCATTTTGTGGCCTGAGAAAGACTTACTGTTAAACTACAGACAGAACTTGAAAATCCAGGACTTTAAAGGTGTTAGAAAGCCTCAAGCCTCATTTTGCTTAGTGTCTCTGGGTCCTCTGGTCTTTTCCAACTCAGTTACTCTGCTTGCTGGAGAGGATGCCAACACACAGCTTCGCAGGGTTTGCAAAGGTAAGTTCACTGAGGTTTGCGTGGGAAGTGTGGGAGGAGATTCTTAAAGATGTTAAACAAGGGGAAGAAAAAAAACACGAGACACTTTGCCCTAGTAACATTCATAGTGGGCACTGAGAGAAAGCACGGAGTGCAGTTACACCACAGAAGTCCTTTGCCCACAGAGCCATAGCTTCAGCTGTAATTTGCCACCTGGGCATCCCCTTTGTTCTGAACCAGCAGTACAGGCTGCACAGGCACATGGCAGTAATTTAAAAGCTCGTTTTCTGCATCCAAACATCATGTCAGGATGAAATGCAATTCGTTCTGCTATCATTTAACGAGCACCCCTGGGACCACTGTACCTTGGAGGCATGATGTCTCACGTCAGCAGAGAGATTATTTGTTTTGAAGCTAGCGAATAGCTCTGAGACTTCATTTCAAAGTGCTCCATGCGGAGTCATGACTCAAACCCTTCTGGTCTCACAGAAGGGCACAACTGACTACAGTTTCCCAGTGCTGTTTCCAAGTATCCTGTAAGGGATTAGTAGATATTTAATTTTATTATTATTTCTTCTCTTTTATTTAGGAATGACTTTATCATTTCTTTAATTCCTTCATGTTAATGACACATTTTCTTCAGTGTCATATCAATGATGTCTCTACTGAAACAAGCAGAGACAGTCACAGCAAAAAGCACTACAACAAAAACTATGGCATTCATTCCATTTCAGGTGATTTTAAATTTATATATCTAGCCATTGGGAAAACCTGTGAGAAGGTAGCTGTGCACAATGCTCGTCTGGTTTCTTCTTTTGTAAGAATAAGAAATTATTACCCAGCATTTTATACCTATCCCTTGAAGGGACTCAGGTATTCATCTCAGGCAATTTGCTGAGAAGCCAACATTTTTTTTACCAGATCATAACAATTCATACTCACCTGGAAGCAACTAAAGTGATAGCCAGGTTTAGCAGCAGTATTTCCTGACAGACAATACGCAGCATGAAAGATGGAGCAAATCATTCTGAATTGGCCATTTAATGCTGAAATGCTGAACCTTCTTCAGTTTTAAAACATCAAGCTTTAAGATTAAAACCGTAGAGGTGCATAAATTCCATAATTCCACACACTGGAATTTACTCTTGTTATTAGCATTAAAGCAAGAACAAATGAGAAGTGTAGACCCTGCGTAAGACTGCCAGCCTGTCTGAAATGGGGTATAATTTCAATCCTACTCTTTCAGTTTATTCACTGTTCTCTCTTCTATGGGGAAGGACCACCAGTAAAGCCACAGTTTCTGTCCCAAGCAGAGCTCCATCACTGAGTGACAGTTCAAAATGCACAGGCCAGAAGATACCGAACTAAAAAGGGTTCAGAGCAAGAACATGTCATGTTGCTACGTAATTTTGGAGAAGAAAGGAAGGGGATCTGGAATGGCTGAAGAATTTGCGATGGGATCCAAAGACATCTGGATATTGGAGCGATGAACGTCAGTCACATCAATGCCCTTCCTGCTGCATGGGCAGCAGCAGCCTGGAATAGGCCCCGCTGAGCCCCCACAGCCTCACACTGCACAGGAGGGTTAAGAGGTGCAGTTTGCAGAGAGCAGCTGAGCGGGAAGGAGTCTTTGGTGACGATCAGGCATGGTGGTTCCAGACTTTAATTATAATCTGTTCCTGGCAACAGCGAGACTTGGATGGACAACAGAATGATCAGAGCTGCAGTCAGTGGCTGCAAATCAGTGTTTTATGTTAAGTGAAATTATTGTACACCAATGTGGACATAAATCTGGCTGGTACAGAGGGATGATTAGCACAGCTCTACACTCCAAGTAATGGCATTAAAGATGCAGTGTGAATTTCAGGGAATTAATCATATTGATCACATCTTTTCCATGATAATGCATCCGGCATTTTTATAGCAGATTCAATTAACTGTTTTAACCAGTCATTAATACATCTCAGAATATTAACTATGCTTATGAAGAAATATTTTACCCCCTTCCTGCAGACATTCTCTGGACCCATATGCAGCTACTTGTCCTTTCCTACCCTTTTTGCAGCAGGTAAGTGGAGGAGATAATTGACGGAGTGATGCTGTTTCTCCCTAAGGGAACCAGGGTAGCCTTGCCTTGGACAAGGCGCAGGAGCCTGCTGCAATGGAAGAGATTAACGCCAGGTGGCAAATTACAGCTGATTACAATAGGTGCAGGTACACGGAAACACAATGTAATATTGCCAGCAAAACAACACATCTGGCAGCCAACTCTCCTTTTCTTTGCATGTTCCCTTTGAAAATAGGATACTTGGATTTTTTCAGTCTTCGATGGACATGTATCTGCTCCTTCAGTATGTATTGTACAACCCCTGGAAGATCAACAAGGACCCCATGCCCTCTGTCCTGCTGTTATCTCTGAGGCCGTGGTATGGCAGGATCTGCGCCCCACCGGGTTATGCAGTACACACACACTGATGAACTAAGGGAAATTACAAAAGGGAATTCCCTCTCCCAGCAGCAAATAACCCAAATACCACATAGGAAGGGAGAGCACACAAGCAGGGTAAGGGCAGTGGTGGCAAAAGGCATGACGCAAACACGAACAGTAGTGAGCCACATATGGTGGTGGCCCATGAGTCTCATCAGTTTGGAGATGGAGGAACACAGAAACAGGTAACAACTAGAGAGGTCACCAGTTCCTTTCTTACCTGCTTCAAAGCTTCTACTGCTGCACTCCCTGAACTGCTGCATCATCCACTTCTCCCTGCATGTCCAGGAATGGTTCAAAAAGTCTCTGAAGTCAATTGCCTCTGCATTGACAACAGCCAGCAATTCTTTCAGTGCGTTTGGAGTGCTGTTCTGCCTACAGGGAAGGCTGGCAGGATACTCTTCAAGTCCTTCAGTGGAACAAGTGTGGCTCTGCTTTTAGCTGTGAAGAGACTTGTTCAAGGGCACACGAGAGTTCACTGGGCTTGCCAAGGTCAGGCCACAAACACAGAGCCTTGCCAGCCACATACCACCTTTCATCACTCTTACGCCAGTCCAACCCCCTCAACTCTTCCCTTCCCCAGACAGCAAGTATCTTAGTTATTTTTAAAAGAATTTCATGTATCTGTTAGTCTGCAAAGTACAAAGTAAATATACATTTCAAATGAAATGGCTAGGACTTTGACGCTTCTTAAAATATACATTTTATTATTTTCTGGTGTTTGCTATGAAGGTTTCATTCAAATTGTGAAGGTACACAGCCTTTACAAACTTCTTGAGTTAAAGGTTATTGTTGGTGGTTTTATGTTCTGTTTCTTCCATGGCAGAGGAAAATATATAGGCTATAAAATGTTGAAATTCATCAGATGTTTAGTATTACCTCTTCATATATGCTGTGGAATGCTTTGTAGAAATACTATATAAAATAAGGCAGACTTTGACAGGGAATTCAGCCATAAAATTTCATGGGAGAAAACAAGAAGTTCCACAAGTTCTGTGCCAAATCCCTGCCCGGCAGTGGCAGTGGGACACATGGCCTACAGAAGCCCCCCTCCCCGGCAGCGCTTTCGGGGGACCCAAGTCCTTGTGATGGAGGCTGCGACCTCAGGTCAGACGTGGCGACCTGTTGAATTTAACATACTATTATTTTTGTAGCCAAGGGAAGATCAGGTGGTTGACACTGGTTTGTGGGAGATCTACTGCAATTCTGGTGCTCAGATAGTATACATTTCTTGTTTATTCTACTATTCTCAAGTGAGGCCTTTTCAATAAAACTTATTTTAATTAACATAAATCAGACAATATTTAAACATACACATCTATCCTTACAGTGCAATAAAAATGTATCATTGTATAGTACTTTGTATTTGCATTATGAAAATAAAAGGTCTGTACATCAATTAAATGCATATTAATGAGTATGAATCATGTAAATTTGTAATGCATCTAAAGTTGGCTTTGGCTTTTAAGTATTTATAAATTCATAGAAAATATTGAACATCTAACAAAATAAATAAAACATATCATTTTAATCATAGATGCTAACGATCAACCTCAAAAATTCTTGTGTTATTTTTTACATTTGCTACTAAATTTCTTAAGGAGAACTCACTTTCAGTAGTGCTCAGAAGTGAATGATTGCACCTTCTGTGATGTGAAAAAATAGAATACATCTATTTTTCATAGATCAAAAATTCCTTCATAGAGAGTTGCATTTTAAATGTCTGATTGTTCTACGTAACTGTCTTAAGTGCTTATAAAAAGCATGGAGCTTTCTCATAAAAGCTGTGAGTCTCTATTAATAGATACTTCTTTTTCACTTGCAGGATTGAGGATTAAGCAAAATCTTCTAGGGAATGTCCTTTTTATGAGGATTCTTCAAGGTCTTCCAGCTTCACATACTGGTATGAAGATATCGCACAAATATGTTCACTAATAAACCCTCTTCAGTACAAGCACTGCAGCAATCCAGTGTAATTCCACTTGACAGGCTTAGTTCATTGGAGTCCACACATGGTAGTTTGGGGAAGTCAACTGCTGACCTCATGTTCTCTTGAATTTGAAAGTTCCCCAAACGCACAGGCTAGCCTTACTGTAATACTGAAGAGACCAAAACAAATCTGAAATCACATGAATAGAAGTGAGCTTGAATAAATATGCATCTGGTTAGTAAATTACACGCCATGGTCTAATTGCTATTCTGGTGGTGGTCTAAGGCTCCGCAGCTTCCTTTCATCTAGTCCTTTCCAGTATTTAAAGTTATTATCCAGATGCTGCATCAAATTTGGCAGGTCTGCAAATGCTAGGGAAGAAAAGGGAGAGTGTATTTAGTTCGCAGAATTGAAACAGTCACATGATTTTGTCTGCTTTAATATCACTTGAAATGTCTGGGCAACTGTGTTAAGCAGGAAAGCTTAACTCTGTCACAGTGATACTTGAAATGGTTTTGGCTGTTCAGCTCTCGTCACTCATGAATCACTCAGGCCACTCAGAACAGTTCTATAAGCCTACTTAATACTGGTATTGCAAGTCCCAGCAAAGGGAACCAGTTTTCCAGGAGGGACATACCTAATTATGCTTGTAATTATTCTACTTCATCAAATCTCAGTCACATATCATGATCTGGCATTCAGGAGAGTCACATTTCTGACCACTTTTACCACGGAGACAGCACTT
This sequence comes from Thinocorus orbignyianus, assembly GCA_013400375.1. Lineage (NCBI taxonomy): Eukaryota > Metazoa > Chordata > Aves > Ciconiiformes > Thinocoridae > Thinocorus > Thinocorus orbignyianus. The sequence continues at coordinate 123,713 of VXBW01003887.1, forward strand.
GGAAGGAAACAGCTACTCCCCCAAGCACTTTCCACACTGTAGAAATTTGTCTTGAAGAATAACTGATACTAACATGGCCAAAATGACTGTGCCCAGAGTGCTATCAAGTGCTGTATGTTCTGTTCCCCATTTACAGAGAAGCAAGTTTAAAATGAAGAAAGTTAAACATTGACTGAATCTAATATATTGAAGGGAAACCACAAGAATGGCTCATAGAGGTGTCGAAATACTTCAGAGCAATAATGAAGTTATTAAGCTTACTTGAACTGCAGAAATCTCCCCTTTTCTCCACCTTTCTTTAGGAGCCATAAGAAGGTGATTTTATATGACAGTAGTTTCAAATGTTTAGAAAATTCTTATTGTCAAGAAATATAGCAGATTTTTGCTTACCATCCCACGCATCAAACATATCAGTGATGAAGTAATCGATGAATGATATTTGGGATTTGGGGATGCTGCAAGTATTCCTGTCAAAAACGGGCATCACGACAGGTAAACCTTGCCTCTTTTCTTCATCAGTCTGCAAAAAACACTCTTGTGATTATACAATTAAGACACGTTCTGTTCATGGGCTTCTTTTAGCAGCAGATTGTTTGGCCCTGACTAGAGCATACGACTGCTAAATGAACAGAGGAAGGTGAATAAATCCAAGCAGCAGCAATTTAATCTTAAGTCTAGGTTTTAGCCAAACAGCAGATGAATAAATAAAATGCCTACCAGTGTTTCCCACAAAGTGATACATTCACCTTCTGCACCTGCTCACGAAGCTGGCCCTAAGTAACTTCACACATTACTGGTAAAGTTATGACTGCTTTGGAGCAAAAGGGTGCTCAGCCATTCTCAGTCTCTGAGGGAAGTGACATTCTGTGTAGCCCAGGGATGGCAAGGTATCTTTTTAATTCTCTTCTTCCCCCTTGAGGTACCAAGTCCCAGTTCCCCTATTTGGTCTATCAACAGTAATAACGACTCTGCCTTCTCCTCTTCCCCACCTGCCTAAAACCTTCCTTCAGCACAGCGTGCTGTGGTCCTACAGCATCTCTTGGAGCGTGTGCTGTTCCCATGCTAACACTAGGATCTGATGATCCTATTCCTGAGGCACAGCCAGCACATGGGTTCACAAAGGCCCCCTTCCTCTGCCTTCTGTGATGGGAATGCATTTGCAGGCAAAACTCAAAAAGCCCAGCTCCAAACTGAATGGCTTAATTTTTCCAAAAACTGCACTGTAGAAGTTGTCAACGTTCATTTGTCTGAGGACATCTAATCTTGTATCGGCAGGAGTAACATCTCATCATTTAAAATAAAAAAAGTTGTTATTTTTCAGAATACATAATGCAGCCTTAGATACCCTGGCACACTGGCAGTGCATGCACACTTCTCTTCCCCTTTAGAGATGCTCCCCTAGAACCTCAGCAGCAGGTTTTAGCTGCCTTACCTGTGCAAAGTACTCCTCGGAGATACGTCCAGCCCACTCTATGCACTGCTGGATGGGCCGGCAGGGGTTGGAAATGTCAGCACACTTTATCAACATGCGTTTGATAAGGATACGGTTTTCAGGAGACGTGAGAACAGTTTTGATTGAGTCTCCATCACCATTATTCTGTAACATTTAAGAATGAAAAACAATCCATTAGCAAGGTCTCCAAGCACTTACTCAAAAGCTTTGTGCCTTGGGAATGCTTTCAACAGATCCTACAGGGATCAGTCCTGCTACTGGCTACCATATTTGATGTCCAACCAAATTTATAGGGGGATTATGAACATTAGCCACAGCCCCGAACTAGCACTCAACTCCAGTTTCTGGGTTCAGTCACTGTGTTTGTGACAGATCTCTTGGGCATCTTTGGACAAGTCATCTAATCCCTCTATGCCTTGTCTGCCTCCTTAAAAGTGTGGAGAGGATCCATTCATCACCACACACATAGTGATGAGCGCTGTGTAGGCAGAAAAATGTAACTGCTGAAATCCAAGGATTAATGGACTTGCACATTAAGAGTGGAATAGCTGGCTTTAAAAAAAAAAAGACTGACCTGAGATGGATGGTCATCCTCTACACACAAACCTCATCAGCATGAGCATCCATCATTCTGACAGCACTGCTCTGTTAGGAGAGTCACATCCCACGCTGCCTCCCCGGCACGCTCCCCACCCCTTCCCCTGGAGCCACGTTAGTCCACCAGTCTCTGACCTGACTGGGAACTGTGCTCTCTGAGAGTTTATCAGTATTAAAGCGATATATTAGAAACATGCTTCCCAACAGCCTCATCTTTCCTCTGCAAGTCTAGGAAAGTTTTCAGCCCACACAGAGCTTATATTTGGCTCCCAGGCTGCACATATAAGCACGTCAACGGTAGTCTATATTTGGAGCCACTATACAGATAATATGAGTAAAGACTCCGATGATCCAGATTAGAAGGTATTTTCTGTTGAGCTCTGATGAAGTAGGTTTCCAAAGGACAGAGATTCAGGATTAAAATATCTTCAAAAAATTACCTATAAGTACAACATTATTGCCTGACTCTGTGGATGGGTAGGTACAGAAAGTTACACCACCGTCTACTCAGAATAGAAACTCTTTGAATTCAGGAATATACTAGACTTCTCTGGCACCTAACAAGGTCTTGGTCTATAGTCAGAGCAGTGAAGAAGTAACAGGAATAATACTGATAATAATAGTAAGCCACCAGTTCCTACAGTATGAAGAGGGAGATCCAAGCAGCAGAAACATTCCCATCTTTTATTAGCACATGTTTTTCAGAAAGAAGATGGGGAAGAAAGAAGAAAGCGGGGAAGAAAGTTCTTCCTGAAGGAAGCAACTAACAATAAGAAAAAAAAAAAAGATTTGGTAGTATCCTGGCTCAGAAACACCAGCTCCATACTTTCTACCAAACTGAAACTCCCAAACCAAATATTTTCTCTCATTTTTAGGTACGTGGAAGGGAAAATAAGAGTGGAAACAAAAGCGAGGGGCATACATGTCAAAATTAATGGCAAAATTATATAAGAGAAAGCCAAAGTAAAGTGACAGAAGCTCCAGAAACATAAGCAGCGTGTAAACATTAAGCATGGGAAATTATTAGAGAACATTCAGTTAAGGATAGCAGAGAATATCCTAGTAGGTAAACCATCAGGAATCAAGAAAGGATGTTCGTTTCCATGATCTGCTCAAACCAAGGGCACGGTACTACTTGCTGGATGCGGATGTCTTGGGAATAAAATGTGCTAACTGTGCTTGGTCCCGGCATCCTGCTCAGAGTGCAGAGGTGTCTCTGCATGTCAGATGTTGGCTTCCTGTCATAGGCTTGGGTGACATCATGAAGGGAAATGGGAGGATAAAGGATGCTGGAGCTGGAAAGGATTTTTTTCAGTTTATGAAACAAAAGAAGAAAGGAAACAAACAGAGCAGCTTCTCAGCATGGCTCTTTGAACAAATATGTATAAAAATAATAAATAAAATAATAAGTGGAACTGTCCCATTTGGAACACAGGGTTGGCAGCTCAGCCTGCAAACACTACACTGAGTCACTGCCATGACTGGAAACCAGGCCAGGAAACACTCGCTGCCGCTGCAACCAGATACACAACCAGGCTCAAAAGAGGATCTGCCAGTGTTGTTCTGCTCGTAACGAGCACAGTGAACACTCGGGTTTACTCGCTGACACATTACAGGCCTTTTAATAGGAACCTCCTGAACTGAAAAACTCCCAACCAAACGAAGGGAAACATTTTGATTCTTGTTTTCAATAAAAATGATATAATCTTTGTTTTTCTTCCCATCCTTGGGCAGAATTTGCTGCGAACTACAAATGCTTTGTGGGGCAGGTTATTTCCCTGCAGCCGCAGGGGCTCAAGGGCAGAATTAAACTTTTGTTTGATTTCTATATGTCACTGTTTTTACTGTTTGACCCTGTAGGTCCAAGTCCCATTCTTCAGCAGCTACAGCTCTTCATCTCTCCGTAACAGGCAAGATGAGGAGCTTGACTCTTTGGATGAATGCTACTCCTAAAAAATTGTTGCATCCCAATTCTTGGGGCTGTGAGGAGGGGCTCTGCGCACCAAGCCAGGCCAGTAGGACCTCCAGCAGGACCAGTTGCCCTAGAGAGTTACAGACCCCACACTGGCAGCCAGGGCAGGGTACTACACGCAGCAGCAGCTCCCCTGTTCGCCATCTCTTCCTCTCCCCTCCTGCACTGAACACTGCTACGCTCACCCAGAGAGCCCAGCTGCATCCCTGCAGACTCTCAAGAGCTATAAATCATAGAATCATAGAATGGTTAGAGTTGGAAGGGACCTTAAAGATCATCAAGTTCCACCCCCCCTGCCATGGGCAGGGACACCTCTCCCTAGAACAGGTTGCTCAAAGCCCCATCCAACCTGGCCTTAAACACTTCCAGGGATGGGGCATCCACAACTTCCCTGGGCAACCTGTTCCAGTGCCTCACCACCCTCACAGGAAAGAACTTCTTCCTAATATCTAATCTAAATCTCCCCTCTTCCAATTTAAAACCCTTACCCCTCGTCCTGTCACCAGACTTCCTGACAAAGAGTCCCTCCCCAGCTCTCCTGTAGGCTCCCTTCAGATACTGGAAGGCTGCTATCAGGTCTCCCCGGAGCCTACCTAAAAACAAGGTATTTCTCAGGAGTACTGAGAGAACAGGTCCTTTAGTGAGCCTGCATGCCAGGCTGCACCGGGGGTGAGCAGGCATACGGGATGAGTAAAGGAGCTGCCATCAAGCAGTTCCTTCATCTGCAGAGCGTTGCACAGACAGCAGAGTGCCCTAGCTCTTCCTGCCTAGCTCGCTTGCTTGCCATCTACCAAGAATTGCTCCCCTTTCTTTACTCCTTGTTTGTTACAATCAAGGAACCGAGCACAGAACTGTTTAGCTTCACAATTTTCCATCCATTTTGCTGGCCTTAACATTTCCATTAAAATATCCTGAAACAAAAAAAGTGTCTATCAGCATTCATAAATGCATCAGGCATAAATAAATGTATTAGTGTATAATTTCTTAAAAATGTTCTAAGCGAAACTGGATTTGTGGAAAATTCCACAATCATAAATCAATATATACATGTTTAAAAAAAAAAAAAAAAAGGTCTGCAATGAAACAGCTTGATCATCTACAGCTATGGTTGTAGGCTAACCTGCAGGCTGACACTTCACATTAAAAGATTTTCTTTAATACTGTTCCTAACTGCCAATTTAAATTGTTCAGTTGAAGTTTCCCCACCAGGTGTCTGCCTCAGGCAAAGATTTTTTTCCCCCTGAAAATTGCAGTTAAAGATGTTTTGGTGGCTTCTGAATGTGAGGTTGGGGGAAATAAGCTCTTTGTGCTGATGTTAAGAATTATTGCTCTTTTTTGATTTTAACACCCTCACGTCTTTATGACTGAGGATCTGGAATGCAGTTGGAGGGATGATTTTGGAGTAAACCAGTCACCACCCTTGTGAAAATCTGCTGGACAAGTTATAGACTTAGGAGAAAAAAGTTGTGGTTTGTGTAGACTCAACAGGGATTGCTGGAGCCTGGGAATGAACAGGATTCTCCCTGCAACTGTAATTCTTGGCTGTGCTGGACCAGGCACTGCCCAGGCCCCCATTTTGTAGCTAAGGATAAGGAGCCTGTTCCCCCTGTACTTGCAGTAAAAAAATACCTGCAGAAAAAACAGCAGGGAAAAGGAGCTTTTTGCCTGATTTGAATGTCAAAAAGGTGAAGAGAATGAGGAGAGCAGCACAAAATTCCTGGGAACTGTGAAGGCGAGAGGAGACTGACAAGCAAACAGAACTGGAAGAGGGGAGGAAGGCTGGAAAAGGAGGGACTTGTTGATTGAGGAAGGTAGTGCTGAAAAATGGCAGAGGAAGAGAGGCAGAGCTAGTGAGAGGCCAAGGAGCACAGTGATGGGTGAAAAGTGACAACAGCATGACAAGACAGTGGGCAGGGAAGGGGCTTTGAAGTCAGAGCAGTCAAAGAAAAACAGATTCTGATGATACAATTAAAATTTGACAGCATCATAACGTGTGTGTAAATGGAGTCATTAGGTTGAAAAGCTGGTGGTAGTGCTGTCACTCGGTAACCTCAGACAACAGCTTCAGGAGTGAAGCCTGTTTTTTCACTATCTGTCCTTTTTTTGTAATACGGGACCAACTGTGCTAAGGCTTTGTTACGGCTTAGCTATTAAATGATTGATCTGAGGACAAATGTGTGCACAAACTAGTTCTGGTCTTCTCTAGGTTCTGGTAGCAGAGAACAGGCACTTCTAATGAGTGTAGATATGTCCTGGGCAATGAACTTCACAATTACACAGGGACCAATACAGCACCCGCAAAAATCAACAGTATTAGTCTGTCTGTGACTTTAAGCCACGTTCTGCACCGTGAGGCTGTCTGGGAAAAATACTTCATAGCCACAGACTTAACAGCCTTTCTCCTAGTTTAGTCAGTAAAACCAGTATCCTACTGGGACTTTGGCTTCACATTCACATAATTCTCGTTAGCATCACTGGGTGCCAAGAACAAAGCCAATTCTAGCTTATACTGCTGTGGACAAAGGTACTCTCCTCCAATTAAGCTCCCACCTGGTTCTGATGGGTGAAGGAACAAGACCTGCTCCTCTCCCACCTTCAGATAATAAAAAGACTTCCCCCCATCCTTGCCCCATTACACACAACAGTTATAAATGTAGCTTTCTAAAAAACATGGTAAGAAAACACAGAAAACCATTACAGCTCCTGCAGGACATTGCCACCAATGCAAACTTTATTATAACTGTTTCTGAAAATCTCCTCTTTACAAAAAACATTCCAGCAAAATTATACACTGCTCTTACTGGCAACAAAACTGCTGGTTGAAGCTGTTATTGAAACTGGTGTGGTTTTTCCGAATGAGTTCTTAACAGGCAATTTCATTGTGTCCATGGGGTTCCAGATGGCTATTGATTATGTCTACATGATACACAATGCCACCGTCATCTATTTTAAAGATTAAAAAAAGAGTGTAGACAGAAGCCCCACGAGCGCTGCCAGGCAGCGCTGAAGGCCCTGACTTCCCGAGAACGCGCCATCTGGCCAGTCACTGTACCTGCCCTTACTGCAGCCCCAGCAGCGCCCACGGGGAGGGAGGGAGTCATTCAGCTTCTGTTCTCAGGCAAGTCTTAGCCCCTTTGCAGAAACTGCCAGCAGCAGTGCCAGGTCTGCCACCAGCCCCCTCTCCATGGGAGTGACTGGGTTCATCAAAACGGCATTTTTAACAGGAAAATACACAACTCGAGCTTCTGGTCCCATCACAGCCTTGCAGTATTACTAGGATCCAAGTGAGTTACACTCATCCTCAAAATGTGTGATGACCACATTAAGCAGAAGGGCCTTCAGACCCAGAGGTGAAAGACACATTTCTAGTCTCTCTTTCTCCAGGTTTCTCATGAACTTTCTCAGAACACCATTTGGTGGGATTTCCGACTGCCAAATTTTCCCAGTCCCTACCTAGTCATTTAAGAAGGATTTGCAGTGTTGCTTACCCCATTTTCTTCTAGCGCTGCCAAGGGTTTATTAATGCTGTTGACAAACTTGTTGACATGCTCAAAGTGCTTTGTCATTTCTGTTGCTAAGACCATGTCAATAATGGCTTGGCGAAGGGTTCGATACTCATTCCTGTTTAAAGAAGGAAACAATTAAGAATGCTGGCTGGTTCACAAAGGGCTGCTTGCTAAAACAAGTCTAACAAAAATGCCAGAGACCATTTCCGTTGAAGAGAAGTGCTGAGGGAAGAAAGAAGAGTAATAAAGGCTTGGACAGCTGCGTCTGTGCTGGATGAAGTACCCTTTGGTGTGCAGGGACATATGTGTTAGAGGCATGGCTGACCTCTGGGAGAAACAGTGAAAGAGCTGGTCAGAAGCAGAGGCACCAGCTACTCGGGAGGGCTGCCAGGACATGCCACACCGGCACGTTCCCAAGGCTTTTAGCACAGACACTTGGCAGTGGCTCATACTCCAGCCAAGTTTTCAGCAATACTTTTCTGCTGTTCCTTGAGAAGCCTAAGGCAATGGTCACGTCCTCACCCCAAATGCCTTCCTAGGGCTGTAAGAACAATAGTTCCTTCCTGTCCTTCCCACTGCAACAAGGCATTTACTTTTTGACTGATGGTCTGTGACTCTTTCTATCCTTGTTCTACCTAGCAAACATCTACTCACTCTGCTATAGCTTGTTCTCTATGTCCGATGATACAAAATTACTCTTCTAGATTCACTAACATAAAGATTTATATTAAGTTCCTTAGACAGGATCCACCTTTTTATCCACAGGAGGAACTGAAACCATGGGATTAGTCCTAAATCTCTGCAGGACTCTACTCTTTTAGAAGCAAACCTCCACAAGGGCTACAGACACTTGTGCACAAGGTCTTCCTCTAGGATGCTCACCTGCGTTATCTCTCGCTTTGTTCTGTGTAAGGTGAGCTGTCAGTGGGCAGACAAGGACCCTGGGTTTAAGCTTACCTCTCCATGTTCTTAAATATATTGCATTTGTCATCCCGGGTGGTGAGCTGGAAAGCCAGGGCAGCATGATGGCTCTCCAGCACTGCCGTGTCATTGTAGAGAATTGCGAGCTCGCTGCCAGCATTGCACAGGAAAGAATTTGTTCTTCCTGGGTGATCTACGTCATGGACTGTGGCAGCGATGAGTGCGGCAACCTCGTCAATCGGATCCAAAGTTTGCTGAAAACAGAAGGATGCTTAGTTTTCCTGGCAGATTCATTAGAAACCCTATTCTGTCCATAGGATTAAGCCAAGTTGCTGAGGAATAAAAGCCAGAACTCTGCAGATCAGTAAGGGTCAGATGTTCTAGACAGAGCAATGGCAAATTCATTATAAGCTTCAATGAACACTGCATGACTTTTTTGGCCATTTTGTGCCTCCTGAATTTTGCCTCAGCCACACCTTTGACAGAACACATCAAATTAAACAAATGCAAAGTAATAAATCAGCCTGTGTTTTGTAACAACACAGAAACCACCTTCACTTGGAGTTAGGGTATATGGCTTGGAAAAAAGACCAATACTGCTAAAATTCTATTTCCACCAGGCCCCTTCATTTCTTTTGGAAACTTAATGTGTCCTAATCACATTCCACTTACATGCTGGCTAAGTTTACAGTTTGTAAGGAATGTTTCCCATATATCTATTTCCATAATAACAGTGTCCTGGGGCTACAGCTAATATGAATTCTGTGAAGAATACTTGATGGTTTACATCCATGGAAAAACTACGTGACACTGTTCCGCGCTTTCTGTATCAGATTGATTCTCTTAGCGTGCTGCCCTCCGTGTTTTATGTCTACTTCCACTGGTCACTGCTTTATGTCTGATTATATCTACTCTATAATGAAATACAAAACTATTTGCATTTTAAGGTTTTAATACTGTATTAATAGCATAACGGAAAAAAAGAACCAAGCATCTCAGAAATACATTGTATACATTTGGAAACTAGCCTTCATGTGGTGTTTATTCTGGGCTTTTTGTGAAGGATCACCAATACAAAACAATTCTGTTGAAAATTTTAATACAATGAAAGAGACACAAGAGCAGAAATGTTCCCAGCTGAATCTGGGAGCATGGCAGATAATTTGCATTCCAATTAGCTTGGATTTAAGGTCCAAATTCTCTACTGGCTTTGGCAGTACCATTCAGAATGGTTAGACTTGGTGGCTGAAAAGACAATCCCTACCCTAATTTACACCTTCTGAAATTAATGCAGCAACTTTGATGGAGCTAGAACGTTTTTCATTGAGAACTGTCAAGAAGGTCTTTGTGGACAACAAGGCTATTAATAACTTCTACTCTAGGTTCATAGTTAGCATTGTCTGAAATACTATCTGCTGTGTGTGTTAGCTTCTTCCTTCTTTCTTTCAGCTGCTGCTCATGGTATTCTATTTTTGAGGCATAAAGTTAGGAGAGGGAGACTTTTAGAACAAGCTCTCCTCAGAGGGACACACTGACCAGTGCTCAGTCCGCCTGAGAAAGACCTGTGAGATGGGAAGTGGCCAGAAACTGGAGAATACTTGACCTGTAGGACCACAGAAGTGTGTATCACCCACATCTGACATAACAAACTTTGCAGGCATTTACAGCACCTTCATGCTTGACTTCAGGTCAAGGATTCTAACTTTGTCATCTTAATTCCTGTGGCACAGAAGTGGAAATGATTCTGAGAATACTGCTTCAGTTTGGGAGCCAGAAAATTTTCCCAAGCAAGAAACGAATTCAATTTACTGAAAAAAACCCAACTCTTCTCAGTAATCTGGGTGGCAGAATCTGGCCCTCTGTTTTCGGATTAAGTTGAATTCTGGACAACACAAAAGCAGCTGGGCTGTAATTTTGAAAAGAGAGAATTTTGAACTTTGATTCTGCTCCTTTTACTGCTGCAACATTTTTTTCTTTTCCTATGCCTACAGAGGAACACAAATAACATTCTGGAAAACGAGGCGGCAGTCATGCTTCTGTGGCATTGAAATGAGTCCAGATCTTGTCTGTTTTTCATAGATATTCTTGGGAAGACCAGCTAAACCTCTGGTAAATCAGGGGCTGAAAATATCCAAGTGAAGTTCTACTCCCACTTGGCATACAGTATTTGTAAGCCAGCCTCTGGAGAGCACACTAATGAGCTGCAGCTCCATGTTAAGGGACTTACTACAGGTTTTAATGAGCTCTCAGAAGCTTGTTTACAGTCGCAAATGTCTCAGCCAGGTGCCCATCACTAGCACTATCCTTAGGCAGGCCAATTCAATTTTCTACCCAAAAATGCAACTCAGAAATATGTACTGCCACTCCACCGCATACACATGCGAGCACCGTTTTAATTCCCCTTCTCCAGTCTGGCCCCTAGGCATGTGTGAACAAAGGTTACTCTGATTTATTCTGCCTGTCAGTGGCTCTAATACGCCAGTGGGTGTTGTGGTACACAGAACTTTGACAAGTAATCTTTTTCAATACTCCCCTCCAATGCACTCTCTTTAAGCCTCAGGGCATCTCGTCCAGTGGGTGATAAAGCTTTGGAAGCGCTAAACCTATTTTATGGCCTATATTGTCCTGGGAGTCTTCTGCAAAATTACCATCACAAGGCATAAGAGATGCTGATTTATTACATTAGATCTGTATTTGGCATGTACCATCACAAAAATAGTTGTGTTACTAGCTCCCCTACCTCAAAAAGTTTAACTATATGAAGTTTTGTTTTAAAAGGAGGTTTTCTTATTCTCCTCTCAAAAATAGCTCAATTCCCATAGAATTAGTATCCTTCCATACAGACTGTAAGAGAGCTCCTAGAACTCATGCAAAGCAGATGAGTTCAGGGTTACTAAACAGGTTGGCACTAGGTAGACATTTGGCTCTTGGCACCTTTTTCTGAGAGATCTTAATTTGATCACACCTATGCTATTTCTTATAAAAGTGGACTCACCTTTACTCTTTCTTTAGACAAGAAATAAGCAGTGGCATGTAGTACATCTGCTGAATGAGTAGAATTATGGTAGGAGTTGGAAGAGTGGTAATTAGCTTCAATAACTTGTAGCCACGACCTCAGAGTTGATTCTGAACAGTTTAAGAATTCACAGATTCCAAAGCGAGCAAATATTTTGAGACCCAGATAAACCAAAGGCCTGTGGACAAAAACAAACACAAACGTTTAAAACAAATGAGATTGAAACAATATTACATAGCATAAATAGCATGAACCTATACAGCATTTTTAGCTAATGACACGTCAGATTAGTTATAAGGACTTGTTACAGAATTACAGTCCAGACCTGTAGAAATATTCTCCCTACGCATCGCGTGCACACGCTCAGATTCATGCCCGTTCCTGACACTTCCAGGCATATTAAAAAGGCTCCATATTGCACTGCTGCACTACAGGGAGCAGTATCTGGGGGCTTAGGGAGTCTGCGTTGGGTAAATATAGACTGTGGTCAAAATGAGATAAATTAGCAAGTACCAAACTGTGCACAAGAGGAGGGAGGTGACCTGGCTGCTGCCACAGATTTCTGAACTAGTGTGTTTACAGTGAGATTACACACATCTGTACTATATACAGCTGCAACCGCTATTCTTTTTGCACTCTAGATCAGCTCCATTTCTTTTACGTTCACCCTTGCAGGCTTCCATTGATCATCAACTTTGCATGAAATAGAGGATGAGAGGTGGAGGTATTCTGGAAGGAAAGGACGGGGCCACACTATGCCATTTCTAGAAGACTATAACAGGCCAGACAAATTTCAGGCTAACCCAAAACCAGCCAGCACCACTGTATTACAGAACTCTTGCTTCTCCCACGTCAAACCACATGATTTAAACCCAGAGGACTGGCAGCTGAATGAAGCTCAGAAGAGCAGTACAGAATATTTCTAATCTGAAAGCTGTGAAAGCACAATATGTTTAATAGAACAAATGAAAAAAGATCAAGTTTTAGTCTTTTTTCAAATCTAGTTAATCCCGCTGTTTTCTTGTCCAACACATTTTTTGCTTAAGAAGAACAGGTGTAGCGGTAAAGATTTTCAAATGGGAATTCTTCAAAACAGATCTTAAATCCTTATTTTGGCATCCCACTTTGTTGCTTGATTCCAGATACATCAAGCGTTCTGATTTCTAGCTACACCTGCTGGGTGAGGTGAGGTCATTTAGAGTTGCTGAGGTCATTCAGAGTTGGGCAAAAATGCTCAGCAATACCGTGACATATACGAGAATCATAATACACTGCAGTGTAAGCTCCCCACGTAGCACTGTCGGGCAAAGGTCTCTCGGGGTTTCTGTGTCAGGGAGCAGTCATGCACTAAAGCTTAGATGTAATGAATTACCTTTACTACTGTACGTCTGCTTGGATTTGAAGACAATACTGATAACATATTCATAGTTGTGATTCATTGAAGGTCACTTTAATTCACTTAATAAATGAATTACCTTTATTTAAACACAACAGGAAGCAATTGTAATACCTTTAATAAGAGGACAGGCAACAAAATACTTCCTTTGTTCCCTTGTGGTCTCTCCAGATCAGTAAGAATAGAGAAATGTACCTGGTGATCTCATGTACCTTGGCTGGGATAATTAATCCTTATGTTACTGCAATGTGTGTATTAAATGCTGTAAATCACAGACTGACTACATTTTGACTTTTTTTTTTTCTGTGTTTTTTTTTTTTTTTCTTTTTAATTACTGGATCTATAGCACTTAATTAGAAATGGACACGTAGCAAAGCGAAAAAAAAAAAAAACCACAAAACTTTACAGTAATGGGATGCAAATTCATTCACTTACAATAAAATCATTTCAAAGAAGAATAAAACCCCTGATTTTTCCCCACCTTTTTTTGGCTCATAAAACCATGGTTTGACAATGAGGGGCATACATGTTAACTAAATGCCTGATATCTTTCTTAAGATGTTGTTTTTGAATACCTTTAAAGTTCTTACAGATCTGGTATCTTGATGAGGGCTTAAGATAGTCAATTCATAGCAGGATCTAAGCTCATAGAAGCTTTAAGCTAAGACAAAGCATGATGTGTATGAAACTAGACCCAGGGGAGAACTTTTGACAGGCATCAGCAAATAAAAGCAAGGATTTCAAGACAAGATCAATTTACAGTCTTAGCTGGAGCATTTGCTGCTAATGAAGTACAGTCTATCAGAACCGCTTTTGAAAACTTCTGAGATGGAAATTGGTATGCCCTACTTTTTATCAGTAAATATTCTTCAGTTAATCTTATACATAAAATGTAGCATGCCAAGATTTTAGAATAAAGACCTTCCTCTAATCCATAGAAAAGCAATGGGAAATTGGCTGAAAACCTGTATTTGAACTGTTAGGAATAAAAATTACTCAACTACATGGAGAGAAAATAAAACATAATCTATATCAACTGATCAAATTAAGACCAGCATGTTGACTCTGTGTGTAGTTGGCCATAATTTGAATTTGAATCCCCACAAGACAACAATTTGATTTGTGGAACTTTTACTGAGAACAGAAAAGCAAGGTTTTTAAAATTATGTTGTATTGTTCTTATACCATATCAAAGATATGTAATCTTCACTGAGGTCCACTGGGAATCTGTAGGAAACAGTCTATGATGGAACAGAAGATATTTAATGGGCTCCTACACAACCAGAAATGACAATGAGAAAATTTCAAATATTTGACTTTGAAAGTAAGACTAATTCCAGTTTAAAAACACAGGTAGAGAAATTAAAAAGCTGATTACAGCATGACATTTAAATCAGTTTTCAGCAACTTCAATTTATGAGCTCTTGAGTTTACTGACCTTTTATGAGTGGCAGCCTCAAGTTCAAAAATATCAAAATCCCAGTGTTCTTCATTTTCCATTGCCTGTGTTATCCGTGGGGGTATGTCATTGAGGGAAATTGGAGAGATCAAACTGCCAGCGACCTGATGAGTTTCTGTTGAGGAATATATTTGCAGATCACTATTAATAACGCTGAGAGACACTTTTACTCAATGTACGTTTTCTATTGTAAAGCCTGGCAACTCTCATTTCTCTAAAGCTCAGTAATGCTGCAGAAAAATGCTCATAAATAAAACAAAATCAAACAATGCTTACAAAAAAGAACATCTAAATATTTCCTCTGTTTCTTAAATTTCTTAACATGTTTTAATATCTCAGGAACTGCCAAAGTAAAACTTACGTTTTGCTGACAGTATGTATTCGTTCCCTGATAATCTTCGTAAACCATCCTGTTCAATAAAAGTTGAGAGTTAAACACAGAGTATTGTACAATCTATAAGATGATGACACCAAACAGTAGCACAATTACTTTAGAGAAGCCTAATCACAGTCACGAACCTGTCACAGTCATCAAAGCTGCCTCTCCCTTATTTGTGTGTACTGTTAAGATTTGCCTGGTTTACATAATGGATGAGAAACTGTAAGATATGGGATACCGATATGAACCCAGGTACAAACCTCTCAGGTGCAGATGGAGGTCTGGAATTACAGCTCCACACGCACCTCTGTCTGGACAACACAGAAAAAGGTTCTGGATGTGTGCTGCAAACCAGACACGGTACATCCACATACTTCCCACAGCGAGCAAAGGAGGGTCATGGGAGGGGATGGATGGAGACATGTTTCTGCTCTCCTCCCCAGCTACTGGCAGAGCAGGTCACCTCAGCAGCATAAGAATCGAGGGGTAATGGTTTTAAATTGGAAGTGGGGAGATTTAGATTAGATATTAGGAACGAATTCTTTCCTGTGAGGGTGGTGAGGCACTGGAAGTTGTGGCTGCCCCACCCCTGGAGGTGTTGAAGGCCAGGCTGGATGGGGCTTTGAGCAAACTGGTCTGGTGGGAGGTGTCCCTGCCCAGGGCAGGGGGGTTGGATTGAGATGATCTTTAAGGTCCCTTCCAACCCAAACCATTCTATGATTTGTTGCTGGGATTGCAGAGCAGCACATTACTCTGGGGCTTCCCTTCTATCAAGAAGAACGCATGCTGGTTTACTCCCAACTCAGTGCCTCCTAAACTTAATTCTGGCACAATGCCCAGGTGTGCAAACTGAGATGACGGATTAAAACTAACAGAATGATATATTTAATATTTACTTTTCAGCTCATAATTCTAAACGCTGTGGCCCAAATCCTGCTTACTCTTTTGATGTAAGCAGCTGTTAATTACTGCACATTAAGGTTTAACCCATGATGTAAAACAATTTATTTTTTTTTAAATAAATCTTTCTGAATGCACTTTACTAACAATGTTATGCACCCAAAGTACAGCAGAAGTAAAAGTGGATGCTACATTTGAACATGCAATGTCTGCACTTCAAAGAATTGTTGCATCTCATTTTTATTTTCACATTTGTAGGTAAATTAGTCTGGAGTTTTGTGATTTAAAAGGAAAGGGAGTACAGCTTCTATAACTGGCTCAGAAAGTCTTCAATAGCACTGTTTTGACAGAAGTATTTAGGACACCAGATGCTGTGTATCACTCAGAATCAAAGATTGGTTTTTTAAGAGTTGAAATAGCACGTGTAATTATATCTGGCAAATCCATCTTTGAACTCCAAGTGCCCTTCCCATCATAAATTCTGCTTGAGAGTTCAAATCCAATAACCTACCACTTGTTCCCTTACTCAGACATAACTTCTGAACATGAAATGGAATAATATGATTCTATTTTCAACAGACCCTTTGCTGGAAAAATGTTTCTCCCAGATAATTTTAAAACTCATAATATACCATACACCTTCATGCTCTGAAATGGATTTCCTCAGCTTTTCTATTGCTCCATAAAATAGCCTTTAGTTTTATTTTTAGTAAGGACTTTGTGTTTTGCAGTATTGTTACCTACATGTTCTGCGGCCATGGACTGAATAAAGTCAGCATACAAATATATGTAAGAATCAACAATCCACAAAAAGAAGAAAACAGTGGAGTTTCGGGACTGTGTGTATTAAGCAGGATAAAAGATTAACTTTGAGACCCTGTTGATTATTTGTATCAGTATTCTTTCTATATTTTTATAGTCAAGGTAACAATATGTTTTGTCTACTGAGTTAGTAAATTCAACCCTACATGAACCATTCGGGCCTTCTCCTGAAATTCTGGAAGTCTCTTATATGTTTCTCCTGATTAGATACTTAAAATACTTGTGGTATTTTAAAAGGCAAAAATATATGTAAACGGCTTAAACATTCTGATGGATACTGCAAAGGCATCTTGATAGTTACAGCATGAAATGGAAATAGCCCAGAGACATCTCTGAAAAGCTCACATCTTGTGAGGCTTTTAGCATCCTACACATTGCCAAATTTTTTTCCTGAGGTGGCCTTTTATATGCAACCTACAGACTAATGGGAACATATATCCTTAAGGCACAGGTAACATTCATCCCGGTTCATCTAGTTATTACTGGGTTCAGTTCTTGCTTTGCTACATGCCCTTTGTTCAGCTTTGGGTACAAGGCTTCTTTCTCCAATGCCCCTGTTCCTCCCTTCATAAAATAACAATATAATACATGCCCTTCTTCAGTCTTATTCTTGCCTTATTTATTTAAATTATGAGTTCTGGGGAGGCATGATTATGCTTTAATATATGAACATTTATGTTTCCAGCTCAAAGCACTCTGACCTTTCTATGAGTCTCTACCAGTGAAAATATAATCCAAGAAACAGCAACAAAAGTATGCATTTTGCATTCTTTTGAAAACAAGTTCTTTCTATACACTTCAAAAGCCCCCCAAACACACCATGCTAACCCTAATTAAGAAATAAAAGTGCCTAGCTATCTTTCTTTCTTCCTTCCTCTCCCGTTTATACCTTTCTAATGTGAATCACGTTGAAAAAAGAACTGGTTTTCCTTTCCATTTCTAGCAAAACTAATGCTTCAAAAGGACTGGTCAATTTTCTTTCCATTTTCAGAGCTACATTACTAAGGGGTGGAGGGAAGTACACCAAAAGAGGTGCGCAGTTTTTCCTCAGAATCTGGTGTTGTGGGGGTAAAGCACATGCCAGATAATGAAGATTAAGTAACTGGGAAAATTGGGCAGTGGAGCATAAATCAATAGCTGTTTGTGGCACTATGTACTTACTGTCATTAACCCTCCGACGAGGTCACTTGTATGTGGATCTTCATCTTTTGTCCCCAGTTGTGGAGAGTACAATTCAGTGGTTCTTAAAATCTCCAAAACCCGGTCTAAAGCTTCTGCAACTGGCATGGGACTGCTTTCTTGCGCAGCATTGATGATGTTTATTACCTAGTGTAGCATTAGACATGTTTTGAATTTAGAAGTGATTTAAGAAAGAACAGAGACACTCATCAATTACTGTGGAAAACTCACAGCAAATAAACAAGATCTACAACTTTAATCCACATGGGGGAGAATCAAAATGAAAAGGATGTTAATAAAACACTGATGTCTGCTACCGACTCTGGAACAAGATTGTGTTGTTAAAGATAGCAGTCTTGTTAATGACTTTCCCATTCGAGGCACAGCCTCGAATCTGAATGGATTCAATATAACCTTCTCCAATTTGCCTCTCTAAATTTATTAAAGAGCTGATTTTTCCAAATTCTTGAATGGTTTCAGAAGGCAGTTTGCAATGCATGAGTAAGAGGGAGGAACTCTAGTCCCTCCTTCGTATAGACAAAAGTCCTTAAAAAGGCTGATGCAATGGCTGACCACATGGAGGGGACTCTACTAAGCAGGTGTGGGAGAACTTTGTTCAGAGCATCTGCCTTTTTGGAGCTCCACCAGTAGGCAGGTGGAATGGGGGTAGAAGTTGCCCCAGAGGCCAGCGCCGCCTTGCTGCTCAGTCTGGATGCTGCACAGGACCCCTGTGCCCCAGTATTTCAGTAGAAGGCAGCACAACCAACAACATTACCTTGGTGATGGGTGCTTCAATAGTCATGGAATGTATCCTGGCCATAGAAGAGTGCCGCCTTTGTGAGCTGCCTGCGTGGAAAACAAAGCAGAATTTGTGTCCCAATTTCAGCACCGAGGCATGACAGGAGGATTCAGCCAAGAAATCTTGATTCATTTTCTGAACTGCTTGCCCTGCTGTGCCCTTTAGAGGCAATCTGTTGCCAAATGCATACACACGCTTGTTATGCTGGGGACACACAGGTGCAAAGAGATGCTTGCTGAGCCACTGATATCCCTGATTAGAGATAAGTAGCTGTAGCAGCCTGGCAACACCATGGCTTTGGGGTTTTTTATTTTAACTAAGTAAAATATTCAATTAAAAACTCAGTTAAAAGACTACTTAGATGAATGTGTGTATAAAGTGGCAGACACAGGTAGATAACTACTGCACTTAGGTTATTACAGGATATATCTACTTTTGCTGCCTGATGCAACATGACGAGTCATAATGAGTCAGCTTCCAAGCTGAGGTAAATCAGTGAAGCTCCTTTGAAGTGAAGGTAGCTATGCCAAATTAAAACAGCAGAGGTTCTGGCCTATTATTCATTGGAAATTGAAAAACAAATGTTTAATATCAGTGAGCAATTTTGGCTCTGCAGAGGAAAGGCCAAGATGGGATAATTGTGTTGTGCTACCTATAAAATGCAGACGCATCTCTTGCTCTTAAGAACAAGAATCAACGCTATTGTTTCTATACTGGAGTATGATTGTAGTCTCTGCCACAGCCCTACTACCACGTTTCACTAGTGTATGCTGCCCAGACTGTAATGATGTATGCTTTAACAATATCCTTTAAGAATCAGCAAAAGTTTTGAATATGACTCATCTATCAAGGTTTGGGGTAATCTAATGGAGCAAAATACAGCACAGTAAAAAGAAGAAAAAAAAGTCATTAAAAAATACCCTCATATTTTTATTGGAAGAAGAGGTAAGAAATGTAATGATTTATTAGGCTTAAGGCACTTTATTAAGGTACTCAAAAGTATCTGTGTTGAATCTCATGAGGTCTCCCATGAAGAATGGTAGACGATTGCCTTCCATTCTCCACTGGTTCAAAAAAAGACTCCCAAGTAGTTTAACAGAAGAAAACAGGTCTCAATTTGACAAATAGGAAATTGTTCATGAATTGAAAACTTGGTATTTTATTTGTGTGTGTATTTGAATATATATGCATATATACTTACCTATACTTGTACGTGCGTGTGTGTTTGCGCATAAAAATCTGAATATACAGAGAAAACAGAAAAATCTACTTATTTAACATACCATCACTCCCTCGTGATGTTGTGGATCTGACATCTAGTGATCCTTTCCTCCTGTCCTTGTGTCTGCAAGTCTGAATATCTGTAGAGAAAATTATATTGTATAAGGACATTTAGTTGTGCCTAAGATGTACATTAAAGGAACAAACTCAAAGAAAGCCTGATAGCAGCTGAGTGACATTTACCACAATGCTTTGGCAGATGAGAGCCAATGAAAGCTCCTTTTTAAACTCTTAAACTCTTGCCCAGTTACACTGTCATGAACCCAGTCAAGCTCTCTGGCAGAACGTGCCTAACTGTTCCTGCAGAAGGGATCGAGCAGTACAGAGGGAAAAGTTCCTCGCTTGACACAGTGACACAACTGTAGTTGTGATACAACTCACGCCACGCTTCTGCATTCGCTCAAGGAACAACTGCCACAATGAACTGGCGAATCAACGTGAAATACCCACTCGCAAACTGGCATTGTATCCTAGGTCCCTGCTGGGCTCCAACAGACACAACCTGTGCTGCCAAGGCCATAATTAACAACCACGTGCAGCACAGGTGCCAAGGATGTCTTAATTGAAGTGCTGAGTGGTACTTCCACCTGCATGCAAATACAGTTCAGAGCAACGCAAATGTCCGTGCTGCAAGCTATAGACCAGCCACAGCAACACAACAACTACACAGCATCCTCCTTGTGTCTGATTCTGCTTCAGGGATCCACTCCCTACAACTGCAACATGACACTGAAACCATCAACACCACAACAGGAAGCTGGGGCCCTGTTACTGCCTTTCAAGGGCGGGTTGCTTTATATCTCTTCTAAAACAAGTGAGGCTGTTCTGATTGCCCTGTGCGGCTGTGGTTTTCAGTCAGATCACTAACAGCGGGCTTTATTCTTTCCCCAGGTACAGAAGGAGAGATGTGTCATACCTGTCTGAGACTCAGCCTGAACACGCTCACATGTCTTCTCCGCCTACAAATCAGTATGAGAAATCCAGTTAGTCAGAATTTTCCTATTATTTTGTAATATTTAGGGCTCAGAGCAAGCAGAGCACTATTTTCACTTACCTTA
This sequence comes from Thinocorus orbignyianus, assembly GCA_013400375.1. Taxonomy (NCBI): domain Eukaryota; kingdom Metazoa; phylum Chordata; class Aves; order Ciconiiformes; family Thinocoridae; genus Thinocorus; species Thinocorus orbignyianus. The sequence goes on from VXBW01003887.1 coordinate 144,451, forward strand.
TTGTTGTCATTGCACAGTCTACTAATTGACACATAGTGTCTAATCTTTCTGTAGGCAAAAAACAGTGTGTTAATTCCCATCCAAACCTCAGCTCTTATTCAGCACTGATACACAAAATGAGTAAGAGCAACAAATTAATAAAGGACAAATCTGGTTCCAGCATGAAAGGTCAACTGGGAATAGAAAAACCCCACACTGCTACACATGATGGGGAACACAAAATGGAAGCCTCTTTTGCAAAGACTGTGTCCTCTTCTTCTCTGCCCCACACCCAGCAGCTTCTGGGCTGCTCTCGCATGTTTCAGGTGTGATATAAATAGGAAACATGCAACACTGCAGTCCAACAATCAAACCTTCTATAGGATTTAGCAACAGAGCAGTCAAACTGCTCTACACCCTTGCTTACCAGGGAACTTTCTAAGCCAGCTTCAAATTGTCTTAGATTGTTCCAGAAGTAGCAATGTATATAACACATACTGGTCTTACAAGTTTGGCATTTTAACCTGAAAATGTATTTTTACTCTACTGATGGAGAGTAGAGAATATGAATTACTTCCAGAGATGAAATTAACCCAAACCACTTTCTTTTAGGAAGTAACAGCATGAACAAGCTGCATTTGGCCTTTCCTTCGTGAAGACACACCTTTCTAAACACTTGTCGCAGCCAAGTCTAGAAGATAATATGCAGTGTTTTTAATTAGTGTTACCTTAGAGGGCTTTGAAACTACTCCAGCATGCAGCCTGATGCACTTTCTTTCCCAATATAGTATGGAAGGACTCACCACAAATATATCAATAACTAACATGTATCTGTGTGCTCCAAATGCTTTATTTGGGGACCAAGTGAAAATTGCATAAAAACCAAGACACACTTGAATTTTGACCAGGATCAAAGCACACAGTCACCTCAGGACAGAAAGACAGTCGGCAACACATGGTACAGGTGCACGGTGGAACAGGATGTAGGTCCTGGTGGTCCCACCACAGAGAGGAAGGGGCACTTCAGAGAGTATTAGAAGAGGAAGAGCCGCAAGTGAGCACATTTGTATCTTTGGCTCCTTTTGGGGGAGAATTAGAAGAATTTCACTTTCCCCGCACACAGTGTGTAAAGTGCATTTTGCCCCAAGGAATCAAACAGATATCTTCCTCGCGTAAATTTCCTTTATTCTCACTAACAGGATAATCCAATGTCTCCTGAAAGCAACTGAACTCTAAACTGAGCCTTGATTCAGACCCAAATTATGGCTTTAGCTTTCATACTTACCCTCCCTGTCCGACGACAGGTAGTATCTTCACATTTTGTTGTATGTTATCTCCATTTTTCTTTTTCGCATAGTACATTCCTTGCCATTCCTGAAAAAGGAATTCAAGTGGAAGTTTGTTCAGATGAAACAGGAAGAGAAGCTGCAGCTTCATACTGTTTTTCATCGAAAGCTGTCTTACAATATAAAACCAGTCAGGACTGGTTAAACTGCATGTACCCTCAAATTTCTCCCCTGTAGCTGACCTGTAGGTCACTGCGTTGCTGCCAATGCACAGTGAACTTCCAGAGGGGCAGCCTGTGAGTGTCCTGACAGCAAAAGCCAAACTTAAGGTGCTGTGGGAATCAGAACCACGTATCTTCTTTCCAGTCCTACCCCAATGGTGTCAGGGGCCACTGGGGGAAGACGTGGCAAAGACCTCCACGAGATCGAGAGCTTGGACCCCCCCAGCCTGGAGCAGGAGTCCCCCAGAGGCTCCAGGAGCACCTGCAGACTCTAAGATTGGGGGGCACCCCCCTGCCCTGGCCCAGGACCAGGCACTGCACTGGGATGGCTGTGCTGACCTGCTTGACTTTCTCCCTGACTGCACCAACTCCTCCCAGGACAGGAAGGTCACCGAGAAACCATTATGCCGACCTGTCTGCCTTCCTCATGGACCTCACTGTCTGTCCTGCAGAGCTGGGAAGTCCTATTGCTGGTTTACATTAAGTATATCTGTGAATAAAAGACCTTTGATATCCTATTACATTTGTTTTCCAGTTCAGTCTCCAGAAGTGGCAGAGAATTATTCTGGCTCTTTTAAAGCAAGAGAGCCCAGTAGAATAGCTACTGGATGCTGCTTCCCATCTGCTGACCTCTCCTCTAAAAGCACTCCGGTTTCAGAATCACATTTAAGTAGCCAAATTTTGAAGTATCGCATTGTCAGTGGCACTACCATCGTTTTTTGATAAAAGTCATAAATAGGAAAAAAAGACAGTGTGGAAAGGAATTTTTCATTTTGCAGTGAGAAGTTGCTTTTTTATCCTCTGGAAATGAGACATTTCTTCCTAGTTGCAGAACCTCATTTTCTCTTTTAATGAGACTTGGAAAACGTCCCTTCTCCCTTGTTTAAGACATGCTTTCAAATTTAATACTGTTAAAACAATCACTTTTACTATTTAGAGCTTTTAAAACCAGAAGGTCCCACCATGGCCTAACACCTGCCTCACCATGGTCTGCAGCAGAGTGAAAAACCAGGGAGCTCCACGGCAACACAGCTGAATGTGGGTCCTGCATACAACAGGGCACCAGTTCCTTCCCCATCCCCTCCCCACCCTGCTACGAATTCCACAGCAAAGACATACACCACAACACTGATGGATCTCCCCAGGTCTCCCCTTGCTCTAGTGCCGGGACTAGAGTTGGCTCCTTACAGTGTTATTTAGGAAAACTCAGGGAAAGCAACATTTGGGAACCCTGGGTCTCCCCCTTTCATTTCTGGCAGCAGCACAGAGGCCAGTCACTTTCCAACAGGGCTGGGCTTTTGTAACCTGGCAGCTGACAAGATTTGCAATCTCGCCCACACGTTTTCATCCCCAAAACACTTGATGGTCTTTTTCAGTAGATGCATATTTTGAGCTGGGCACCTAATAAATACCAAGTGATTAATAAGTAATTGATTCCATACTGCACATTCACTTGATACGAACTACCCATGCCGGTTGCTGTCTTTCACCTGAGTTCAACAGACTTCAGATCAGATCTCACGAATGTCTGTGAAAATACCTTCCTGAGGAACATGATACATATTTATTTCTGTCAGACTGACAGATCTCACAGTCAAGCAGGGCACAGCACAGGTACAGAGAGAAGAGGTTTGCATTTCTGTTGATGGAGCCAGCAAATAAAGAGCCCAGCCCGCAGGGAGATGCGTGGTGACGGGCTGTGCAGACAAAAAATTATGAAAGGCTTTTCCAAGGATCTGTCGGAGAAAAGAACTGCGCATAACAAATTGGGGAGAGAACATATTATCTTCTCCTGTGAGCTGCATGAGGAATACAAATGAAGATAAAGCAAACATCACAAAATTCAATGCTCTCATAATTAAAAGTATGCATATCGATAGTTTCCTGACAACCAGGATGAGACAGAGGTGAGCAATCGATCTCTAACCCAGGTAATAAACCCGGAATATGAACAAAGAGGTGAAGTCATAAGGTGCAGATTGGATAATTCTCGTATTGAAAGCACATCCCTTTCAAGACAGGTTATTCACTAATGTGTTCATAGTCAACAGATTGATTTTTCAACTTGTGAATTTCTAAAACCTGTGAAACTGTGGCAGGAAATGTGCGAAGGAAAAGGTCAGCAGAATTCTGAGAAATAGGAGGTCCAAGCCAAACTCCTGCTGGTAGGTAAAGTTCTCCCAGGGATCTTACTTAAACATATTTTAAGAACTCCATATGCTCTCTCACAGAGCCTCTGTCAGTGATCCAACAGAGCAGAGCTTCTTCGGGAGACACGCTGTCAGTCAAGCTCATCGTTATGTCTCCATTACAGCCACACAAGTACCAGATCAGTCAGTTCTGCACGGCCCTGGCGTGCGGGGATGGAATGTGGAGTAAAAACCATACACAGTAAAAAAAATAAAGGGGTTTGCCCTTTATAGAGTAAATTAACACTGAGGTTTCAAACTTCAGTACGGCAGCCAAGGCACGCATCTACCCACCCAGCACTGCCACATGCACAGACAGCAATGCACTAATTCAGTCTGCCTTTTTGACAGGGGCTTCTTCCTAGACAGCAAAGTTCAGCAAGCTACTTGCAGAAAACAGCAAATCAAAATAAATCCCAGATGTCATGAAAACAATGTCACAGAAAGTAAGGTGGACTGAGGAAGGAATTGCCACAGCCCTTTATCACGGAGCTTGATGGCTCTCCCAGGCCCTCTGCAAAGAAGGCTGTCTTGCAAATACATCCCAAGGACAGAGAGGAGTTGCATGTCTTGTCAGATTTACCAATAGCTACCCATCTCACTTCAGAAAAGGCAAAACTAAGAGAAAGAGCTTTGTGTCAAACTGCAGAGATCAGAGGCAGCAAGAATTCCAGGCAGAATTGCACATTTCATCTTAATGGATGCAATTTGAATCATGAAACAGAAGAATGAAGAAAGTACAACTTGTTTTTTAACTCCTCAAGTATGGATGGGAGAAAATGCCTTTCAATAACACTGGCTTCTTGCAAATTACAGCCAGCTGTAGTAACAAAAAAGGAACTTCCAGAGATATTTTTTTTCGCTAAGAGAAACAACATCCTAACCCAAGAATCCCTATGTACCATGCAATTAACAATTTTTGTGTATAATGCCTCTGAACTTTTGTTTGGATACACTGAACTTGCTCGCAGCACTAGGTTTGTCAGCACAAGAGGGGAAATACTGCAAGAGTTCACCTTCCTAAATTCCATTTAAAGACTAGATGGAGATTTTATACAGCTTATGTTTTTCTAAAGATCAGAAAATCTTGCTTTCTATCATTTTTGGTATATTACAATGTTTGTTCCAAACTGAAAGGCCCAACCTGCTGACAGAATATCACGGTAGTAGACAGTTTGCTGTTTTTGTATGCTATAACCTACAGTAGCCAATATATCGCCTATTGTAATGGGAAGCAGTCTTTTAAATTTAGGATATAAAGAAATCACAAGCCTGCAGACAACATAGAGACCATATCAGAATGATCCAGACACAAGTTAGGCACTTCTGAAAGGGCCTCAAAGGTCTTCAAAGGGCTGCAGTTTTTCAAAGGCTGCTCTGCGCAGGTAACCTCTGCTGGCAAATGCTTCCTGTGAGAATTTAATTTGCAATTCGTTTTCCTACTAATATGTAAATATAAGGCTACATAGATTGCACACTGTAAAATGTTCCAAAGGGAAATACAAAAACCATGTAAACAGACCATATCCACCTGAAACAGCTGACGCCACTCCAGACAGACAGGTTTAAATAAGTAGTATTTCATTAACCCTCACAGTTGGGAGTCCTAGAGGCAGGAGTAAAGTAAGTGCAAGGAAAGAGATGGATTAGGGTTAGATTTCTATAATTCATAGAGTAAAATATAATTCCATTATTGAAGACATTTTTATCAGCACACTAAAATATTAACAATTTGATCACTTCATATCTTGAGAACCGATGTTGTGGATTTAACGCCTGACAAGTCTAATGCATCTGAATAAGACAACTTAATAAACACTCCCTCATAACATCCCCTTTGTATTATATACATTTACTGAAATAATTTTGGTGAGGTAACAGAGGTGTGAAGCACCACAGCCCAAGCTATTGTCTCTTGCTGGCATGTCTTCCAAGAGGCCAACACCTGCAGCAATGACACGTTCTTGTTGAAACGCACACGCAATCTGCACCCAGCCAGAGCGCAGCTTTTGTTGCAGAGAGCTTGTGTTACACCCCGAGCTACACAGCGTGACTCACCACCACTTTGCACCGGTGCTTTTGCATCACTGCCTGCATACACAGAGTGCCATGATTCATTCCAGCATCTTCCCACTCCATGTCAACGGCACGGTGCTTCCCCGCAGACAGTCAGGATGACCCAACCAGCTACCCCGACTAAAGCCCAGGCACGGGTCATGACACAACTACAAACACACCACTTCCCAAATCTCTGTGCAACCTCTTCTGCCTATAAGGTCCTATGACATGTTCAACGACTTCAGAAGCATTTACATCTCGCTGTCAAAATGCAGATCAAAGCTCTCCTTACACTACTGCCGCAACAGTCCCAAGGAACATGGAGCTACGAGCCCCATGACAATGTCTCCCTGCAACGACCTCCCTTGAAACCAGCTGCAACTCCTCATCCACTTCCTTGGTGCAACACACGTTTCTAATGCAAATCCATTAGACAGCTCCCATGTCATTAGAGAATAAAAAATATTGGCAGCTGGCAGCCAATGCTGCCTGTCACTCTCAAACAATATTGCAAGTGTCGCTTCTGGTATTTTTACATTCTGAACTTGCAATTTAGTTTCAACATGACACTCTTCTCATTTACATCACACCAGACAACATGTGCATCCATCCTACTTCTCTTTGGTACTTCTACACCTTTTGCTACCTACAACATATATTATAAACACAGCAAGTCACTTACTTTCATAAAACACGTACCCCTTCCAAGCAATAAACAAGAAATAAACCCTTAAAAATGAACATCTTTTTACCTCCTCTTCTTGTTTAAGAAAGCTGCAGACGCCACGTGTCTGTGAAGCTGCAAGTTACATCATGTGCAATGTGGGCAATAATAACTTTTGCAGGTAGCAAATGATAAACAATACAATGTCATTACTCACCTTTCCTATCTTTATGCAGGAATTAATAGTATCTAGGAAATCAGCTTTTTTTTCATTTATAGGCACTTCTGTTAATTCCTTTCCTATTAGTTCACCTATTTGATAGCCCATCACTGTTTCAAAAGCAGGATTGACGTACTGTGAAATAAAAACAGACAAAAACCATTCAACAGAATACTTAAAGCACAACAGAATCCCTTTTTTTTCCTGTTTGCTAAAGCAAGGGACCTCTTTCTCAGGTTGAAACAGATCTCTGTGCCTATTGCTCCTGAGAGAGATGCCTACACTTTTTCCTTTGTGAAGTAAAACAGGAATGTCTGTGCTAGAAGAGTTGTGTAGACTGTGTGCATGTGAGCAAAGAGAGGGAAATCAAGGAAACAGCTGAGTATTACATATCCACAGAGTTTAGAAAGACAACATAAATTCCTGAGAAATTAGCTCTGTCAGCTCTCAAACATATAAACCTCAAACCTACCTCAGTGTTTCTACAAATTGTGAATTTGGTAGAATACCAGATATTTACCTCATCTAGTGACAAATTCATCATATTGTGTGTAAGGGCCAACCATGGCAGTTCCCCTGCCCGGGAAAAGCCCAGCCAAGCAGACTGGAAGATGTGGAATCTATTAAAGCAATTTTCTCTCTGAACTGAACGTTGTGTTTCGCTGCAATCCTGGGGCCTTTGCCCAACAAAACTGAAGGCTGGTACCCACAGCCCACATCTTCTCAACCCTCTCGCTAACTGACTCACAGTCACAGGTCCCACAATAGCAGCACCTAAACGCCTCACAGCTTGCCATCTTTCAACAGGAGAGAAATGAAAAGAATGACACCTGATGCTCTCTGCTCCTAAAGGTTCCCCCCCTACGTCAGAAAGCCCTCCCTGCTGCAGCTCCAGGATTCTTGTGCATGTTGGTTGTCTCATACTATGGGGCTCTCTGCAGAGGTACAAAATTTGATCTGAAATAACATATTTAAAACAACTTCAGGATGGGTTCTGTTATTTTTGTAAAAGGGATGAAGAAGGTACATCCTTCAAATTGTCATTGCCAAGATTTGGGTCAAGAGGGTACAATTTATATGCATGTTATAATTCCCAGAGGCTCGAGCTCTTTATTGATAATAAAATCATTCCTCAAAGCCTTCATAGCTGGGGATGGAGCTAACTCCCTTACAAAGACGATGTTTTTCAGGACTGCAAACCTAAGCACAGCAACAGTTGGCCCACAAATCCCTGTGCATCAAACAGTATCAGATTTACGTGGGGAGGTGTGGGTGTCGTGGTGGTGGGGGTACTACAAAGGTAGTAGATTTAAATAGAAAATCAATTACATTTGCTTTTCAAGGACATCAAATTAAGGTACAATATTTTTGGAAGAGAATGCATACAAGCTAGTGCCTGCATTCATTCAAGATATAAAAGAATCATTACAAAAATAAAACCAAGACAGTAAATCCTTATCCGTTTAGAAACAAGAATCTCCTTTGACACTGACTTGATTTATGCAAATTCTATTCTATAGCTAAACTCACTCCAACCTCTTTAGAACCATTAAGTTAGGTTAGATTCTTGTACTATAAGAAAGAGTAAATGTAATCATGAATGAAATAAAATGCAGTCAGTCCACAGAGCATTTTTCTCTACTTATAAAAGTAACAAACCTGTATTACATGGTCTTCACTTGTGATCTCAATGGCTTCTTGACTTTTCTCTAATGCTGTAAATAATGAATTACATGCCCTGAAGACAAAAAAAAAGAAAAAAAAAGGGCATAAAAAGGCATCTGATTAAATTTAACCCATATAAGGCTTATTGTATATAACAATAACATATTGCAACTCCATACTGAATAAAATTGTACTTTAATGATTAAAGGACTTTTTCAGCTAACTGACATTCCATAATTAACTGCACACTACAGTTTTACTACAGTAAAATAAATACTCTTTTAAGGATGTGGCTGAATTGGCACTGTTTTGTTGATGATGTTTTCGGTAAAATTACCTTAGTTTGAATTGTGCTCGCACCTCTCCAAATTCCAGCTGAATCAACTCATTGTAACAGGCCATTATATTAGAATTTTCTACATATCTCTGCAAATAAAAGGTTAGAAATATTTAATTAATACACATTTCTGTACTCAAGGGTATGAAGTTCTGTTTTCTTTTGCTTAATAAAGAACAAAAAAGGAGTATATATGCCAAAAATTAATGTTGTAACAGAAGCAACACAAGATTATTTTTTGGGACTAGTGAAATTCTTCAGGTTGCTGCATTTTGAAAAGGTGACAGATCCTCAGGGCAATGAGATTCAACCATTCTGTTTATTGTCTGTAATTGTCAGCACGATCACTATCTAAAATAATCTATTTTTGATGATGTTATATGATTTGATGCTACTTATTTAAAATAACATTGAAAAAATTATGCTGTGTCTCAAGCCATCAAAATTTGGGATTATTATGAGTTTCCAATTGCTAACACCCCAAACTGCTTACATAGAGGAAAGCAAAATTTCCTAACAAATCCACCTGCCATTGGATACAATTATTCATTTTAGGGCTTGTATAACAATGACCCCAGATCTTTGATATTTTTTTAAAACATATCATATTTACCAGGTATGAGCCTGAATGTTAAAACTTTGCTTGTGCCAAACTGCCCCAGGCACAGACAGTTTGGGAGGGAGGATGGATTATCAAAGGAAAGCCAGTGCATTGACGCTGCTAAATAAAATTTTCTACACTTTGCCATTAGTCCCATCTCCAAGGCTCTGAACCATAAATAATTTAGAACCTGTGTTGGATTACTCATGTGCCCACTGCAATGACTCTGTACATATAAGAACCGTTATTTTCAGGCTCTAGAATGTCCTGTATTAGAACTTTACTACATATAAGCAAATAGGTGCAAATAGATTATGACGGGATAGCAAAAAATCCAGGGAGCATGCAAGCAAAGGCTTTGAATCACACTGTAAATCAGGAACATTTTTGTTCCATTGTCAGCTTAACGCAAGGAGGAATCTATTCAACTGACGCACTAATAAGCACCTTCCCTGCTTAATTGGAATAGTTGCCAAGGAACAGATCCAATGTAATACTTTTCAGATGCCTCCAAACAACAGATAATGGCACTTGACATTGTGTGAAGCCTGTTTACAGATGTGAATTGGCGTTTGATAGAAGAGATTTCCCACACCACATTCTGTTGTTCACTGGGAGCTGCTCTCTGGCTCTGCTACAGCCGCTAGTCAATTTTGTCAACGTCAGCTTTTCAAGCAGAGTATTGCATACCTATTCTGAAATAAATGTATGAAGTAGAAAAGTCTCAGCACCACTTCTTGTATTCCTGAGAATGTCCACCTACTGAGTCAGGATTATTCCAATTCTACTGGTGCATGGTAATTCAGAACTGTGAGACAGCTGGTTTTGGTTGCTGGTTTTTTTAAATATATATATATATATATATGTAAGAATGAGCAGCACGAACAAGATTTACAGGTTGGATTACTGACACAGTCACTGACAATAAAACTTCTGGACAGTCTGTTGCATGACAATTTTGAAATGTCCAAACAACCCAGTAGAGTATAACACTTACATACCCTTGTGAAGCCAGCAGCAATCAGGGGCAATATTGATGACTCCTCACGATCCGCATGCCTTTTAAAAAGGGATGATAAAGTCAGAGATTATTTCTGTAATCAACTAAGACAAAATTTTACAAGGCATTGACATACCTGTACCCCAGATGTCACACCAAAGGTTAATATGGCTAGATCCTCATAGGATCTATGAATAAAACATGTATTTTGTGGTTTTTATAAGCTTTCATCTTTGGCACAGATAAGCCAAAATGTTATTTTCCTTTTTTTTCTTGTCATGAACTGCTTAAATCACAAAACTAAAATTTCAAGAAAACAAGTTAATTAGCTAGATTGCTGAACTATTCCTTCTTTTTTTCAGTACTGGGTTGTTTATATTGTCCCTAGTCAACAAAGCACTTGAAAACCCACATGGCCAATGTTTTATGAAATTACTTGTTATCTGAACGTACCAAATCTTATTTGGGCAACTCAAGATGCCTGAATGAGGATGGATGGATTCTCTAGCGTTACCTACCCAGTGCCTTCTAGTAGGTCACCTGGGTATGATGTACTCCTAAAATGAGGTGTCTGAATCATTTTTAAAAACTTGGCTACACTAACTGTTAAAAGACACTCCAACATATGTGAATGTATGGTTGGAATCTGGAAGAAAGGACATTATGTTTTCTGTAAATGAGCTAACGGAAGCTGGTCAAGTTTAGCAGATGGCACAATAGCTTTTATATATGCGTAAAATTTTGGATCTTATGGCACCTCTTACTTTTGTTTTCTGTGCACTTGTTTCTTATGCATGAAGAGAATGATGCCTACTGAAGTGTAAGGTTTGCCCGAGATTAAGCAGAGAGAGAAGGGCAGTTGTCAGAAAAACCTCCCCACTCCTCATGCCAGCTATCTGGTAATGCTGTCTCCCAGAAGCACAAAGAAAGAGGAGAGGCATTCTGCAGGGCGGGAGGGGGAAACGAAACAATGAACTGAACTGCAGGAGAATGTAGAAAAAGACCCTCCGATTGCTACTGGCTAAATGTCAGGCTTGTTCCCAAATATGCTTCGTGCAGCAAGAAACGAAATGTGTGAAAGGTCTCCCTGTTAAATCCAACTCGAGAATACTTGTGTTTAGCACATGGGAACTTGACACAGTCAACTCAGTCCCAGTGGAAGGCAAACTCACTTCCAAAGTTTCCTGTAGCCAGGGATACTAGACACATCTGAAAAGTTGGAGAACTCAGGCTGCTGAGATATTGTCACTGCAGACAGTTAGTATCTTGTCCCAAAACACAATGTGAACATTTTGAAAAGGCAAAAATGAATCGCAGGGAAAAACCCCCTTCGAGCAACTTCCTAATTGTGAGTCAGCAAGCCCAGCTTCCAAGCTCTTCTTGCTTTTGAGAGGAACTGCTGGTCCACAGAACCACAGGTGTCTTTTTCTCTGATGTACATTACGAAGCTCTTGAGTTACTGTTTGCTTTTTCACTCTTTTTTTTCTCATTTCTTTTGTATTAGCTTGATGAGAGAGAATTCTGACTGTAGAAGCAACGGTTACCATAGTCAGAAGACTTCCTGGCATTAAAATGTTGAAGATAATATTCACAATGGAATTCCTTGAAATGTTTAATTAGGGTCTTTTGTTCACTAGAGATGGTGGTGGGACACAGGATTTTTAATGGGAAACTGCAACATCTCAGAACTGTTTTTTTCAGGATAAATGTCTTCTGAGAAAGGGACATTCCCAATATTGTACTTTGAGGAAATTATCTTCCATTTATTTCATTTCACATTAAATACATAGCATTTTTGTTATTTTTACATTATTTTGTGACATATCAGTAATGTTTTGAGAGGGAGGAGGAGGAAAAAAGCATATGCACTGCTTTACTAAGATGTTGTAATCTAATCTATTTTATTTTTAACGTTGCTATGGTTAGATGCTACTTTAACTGATCAAATTGCTCCACATCTTTTTTTTTTGGTAACTCAACGGATCTCCTGTTTGTTCTGAGATTAATCAGACTGAAAGACAGATCAAGGAAGGTACAAAGTGTTATTTTTATTAATACCAAAATAGAGATCTGTGAGGCAATTCCACAGTTCTGTAGATGATATGTTGGAGGTAATTTGAAACATACGCCTAAAGCCTCCAGCCATCAGAAGAGGGAAAAACAAAACAAAAAAAATAAAATCCAGAGTGAGACCTCTTTAGTTAAAATTAGAAATCAAAAATTCTGTCTCAATCCTGTGGTTGAGGATGATGAAAAATATATGGTACAACTTATCAGCACAGTAGAAGTTCTAATTCAAGTCCCTTAATATAGTATTTACTTTTCCAGTGCTAAGATTTGCATTTTGTTGATCATGGGAAAGTAAAGATATGAGCATTTACCTTCGTACTACACCAATGATGACTGTATTTTCTGAGGGTTTTGTTGTTCTGATAGACCTTTAAATAAAAAAGCAAGATCATTTAACATTTTTTAAAGTTCACATTACAGAAAACAGGGCCTTACAGAATCTTCACACAGTATTTTTCTTTAAATGTCTCTTTTAAAGGGTTTAACAACACAAAAATCAAATCCCAAGCCTGATGGACCACTAAGAAAGGAGAATAAATTTAGCACTGACACAGAGCATGTAGATTAATATAAAACTCAAATACTTTCAGCGGGCAAATAGCAAAAGTTCTCCCCTCTGAAACAACTTGTGTAAATGACTCGGCCTCACTTGTTTAAGGGGCATTTTAATTCATTCTGGGACAGAATGGTAAAAAAGTAACAGCTCATATCTAGTCTTTGCCGGACAAAGATCTTATCTAGTTTCTTTAGTTTAGGGAGGAGAAGAGCCTTTGTCCCGGTGCCCTGGACCCACCACACTCGCACAGGGAACATAACCTGACCCCACCACCCCCACCCCGCAGACTCTTACTTAGTCTAGACACATTCCCAAGGGGTGTTTCACTGGAAAGTCACTGGAGCAAGGCACCACTGCCTGTCACGTCTCTGTGGAGACTCAGAAAGGCAAGTCCTTTTCCCCTTTTTTCATTCTTTGCGGCAGTTTGTGAAAGTGGTTTTGGAATCAGTTTGCAACTTTGCTCTTCATAACAGATTTTCAAATGTTGCAGGTATGGAAACGTGCACACAAAACATTGCCTGTTTGCATCTGGAGTTACTAACAGCAAGAGGCATTTCAAAAAATTCAGAATGCTAATGAAGTGAATGTATTGATTAAACTGCTTGGTGGCACATGCAATCTTTGCAGTTAATTTACTGTGCAAACAAGGAACCAGGTATTAGAATAAAAGCCGAGCAGTTCACTGCAGCAAGAAATTTGTACACTGTGGCTCCAAGCCAGATTGAGCTTCAGATATCCTAGCACACAACCAAATACGGTGCAGCTACCACATTTAAAGCCACGGAGGTAGTATCACTGATGCTGCCAGCGAACATCTGTCCAAAAAACCATCAACATTCAACAGATTCTATAAAAGGGTCATATAAAAGCAAAAGTATTTTGTTGATGTGTTATCTATATATTTAAGCATCAATTACACTGAAATGGTGCTTACCTGCATAATGCTTCTGCATCAAAGTATCTGGAATGTCTGTGGTCAATAATGATAATATCATGGTGTTTATCAAGAAAGCATTCTAGTGCAGACTCAGGTGTCCTGGCAATATTACATCGAAATCCAGCTTTCTCACATGCCCAACAGAACCCATTACTCTGGTTGTCTTCTTTGGCAAACACTAGAAGTACCTGGGTTAAAGACAGACAGCAAATCATTGCAAACAAGTCTTAGACATACAGTAGATTCTACGGCTTCTGCCTCTTCTTAACATGTTTTTTAAGACTATTTCCAAGGCTTAATCCATTGGGTTTGACCTAATTGCTTTCTACAGACTGTTGAAATACAGAGAGGTTTCAAGTGGATAAAATCCTGTGTGGATATAAATGGCCAGAGCCATTTATATCCACACAGGAAGAACAAGTTGGGAGAGTGGCGCCCTCATCACTAGTTACAAAGAGAGCATAGGCAAACAGCTGAGACTAGATGCCTATGTTTCAGACAGCATACATGAAATAATAGTGAGTCCACTTTTCACTGAAATTGTCTCACAAATAATATTTTTCTTGGATTTTATTTTTCTTGCCAGGATCATATTCCAGTAAAAAAAAAAAAAAAGTCATGGTTCACCTCATGTGAATTAATATTTAATGGTGCTTCAATGGCATGATGAAAAATGTGCTCTCCTTCTCATCCCATTCTAGGTCCCTGGAGTACTGGTTGCAGTCCATTCTGCGGGGTTTCTGGGAACTACAGACAGGCTGGTTAAGATGAACTTATGCAAGGCTGAAATCATATGCAGGACCTCCATATATCAGGTCAGTCTCCATGTGATTCCTGTGCAAAGCTTGCCATGGGATTTATATCACAGGAGACCACCGCGGTTGAAATCCAGAACTGGAAGTCAGATCTATGAGCTAGTATTTGCTCTGTCCTAACCAGTGGTGTAATTGCCAATAACATTAAGGTCTATGACCCTTTTTCAAATCAATACAATGCCTACATACTCAAAGTATGGTAAGACCCAATTTCATCTGAAATATATTTCAAAGTCTGGAATTGAATATGACACAGAAGATCAACAATGTCTGCTAAGGAAGACTCTCCCTGATGTGACTGTGCTTTTTATCAGGATATTTTGCAGAACAAAGACTTCTTTTGCCTGAAAGAATACAAAGAATGGCAGACTATAGATCTGAGTTAGTGTTGATTTTGTGGATGACTCAGTATATACACCCTTTTGGGAAAGAAGGGTAACTAAACCAGCATTTGGTCTTTTGTCCCAAGACTCCAATCTTGCAGTAATTTAATCAAACCACACTTAGATATATGCTTTGGTCAGCCAATAATGCAGAGTATGTGTAACTCACACCACATCCCACTGCCATTTATCTTCTGGGTGATTTTAGGAATTCCAGTGCTGGTTACACTTTGGACCAGGTTGGTGAAATGCCTACCAGTAAATCTTAACATTTCCATGTAGCGCATATTTTTGTAAGAATGAAGGACTTTGTATTCATTTAGTTCAGATTCCTTATATAGCAAGCTGCAAAACTGTTTGCAAAAACATGTTTGGGCTATATTTAGGGAAGTTAATTTATAACGCTCTTAAGCAGAAGAATGGCTTTCAGCAATAACACAGAAACTCAGCAGATCCGAGTTGTATGATTGACTCTGGCACAAATGTGATGTTGTCTAACTTCTCCTTCCCTCATACCTGCCAGCTATATTGCCATGATAAATTGGGAGAATTTCAGAGTAGTCAATGACTGGACAAAAGCAATACAATTATTAATAGTAATAAAGGAGGCAGTAATGTTCGAGGGATGCTTTTGAGTTATATTTGGGAAACGGCTGCATGAAGGTCTCCTAAGATCTGATGTTCAATGATAATACTGTCTGTGCTGACAATAACTCAGGAAGATGTTGAACTGCAGTTCTTGAAGACAGACATTTTCAAATTATCAGGTCCAGATTACTTTCACTCTGGAGTCTGTAATTACTGACTAAGGAATCCTTGGATTATTAATGGTTCAGTATGTCTTGGGATACAGGAGAATTTTCAGAGGAAGCCAAATGGAGTTGTGTATCTGCAAACCTCATACCCATCCCAGACAAAATAAGGGAACAACTGACATATGACCTTTGTTAATAAAGTGATAAAAGAAGGATGAATTGATTCCAGCCAACAATTAATAACAAAAAACATACTTTGCCAAGCTCACTTTGTATCTTCTGTGATGATACCGTAAGTTTGGTTGACACTAGTAGTAATGCGGGTGTAATAGACCTTTACAGGACATTTGGCTTAGTATCATTTTGATGAGACCTTGATTAAGAATTGATTACCAGCAAAATACAAAACAACATGCACACAAAATTGATTACAAGCTAACTGATAGCAGAAAGAACCAGAGAGATATTTTTATGACCTGAGAGATGTTTGGACACAAGAGTAAGGCAGGATTTTTAGGATATCATACAGAATGTCATAATAAATAAACCGTGTTAGATGCATGTTATCACTTCACAAAAAAGATCTGTGAAGATCTCTATATCCAAAAAATTCCAGTCATAAATTTTAGCCTGACTTCTGTGATGTTTCAGAAATTAAGACTTCAGTTTGAACTGTTGTATTACCTGAAGTTGATCTTGATGAAGTCTCATAGGGCCAAACTGCACATCTGTTACTGGTGCCTAGAAGAAATAAGAAGGGATCTTATTAACGTATATACACCTAGGAAAGAAGAAAAATTAGCTCTGTTAGAGAAGACATCTCTTATTCACCACTCTCTCACAGATATATTGCTATCATTATAAGGCTGCTTCTACATGAAGGCCTTATTCTGTTTTGGTAAATTTATATGCTAAGCTGCATTAACACAGTCAGAAATCAACAAGCTATTCTTCAAGTCATTTTTTTATTGTCATTTTAAACATAAAGTAATGGATTAGTCATCAAAGCCTGGTAGACAGATAGTTATTTTTCTGCGTCCTCTGCAAAACATGTAAGTGTTTAAAAATTGCTTTTTTAAAAGTCCATAAAAGCATTAAATTTCCAGGAGAAAGGCAAAACCACCTTACTCTGCTCTTAGAATTTCACATGTAACAGGTGCCCGAGAGTGCTACAAAGACACAGTAATTTCACTTCTCCAAGGGCATTTTGCTGCATTCCCTCCTTCCTGCCCAGCCCCTCCAGGGAAGGTTTCAGAACTCAGATACTTGATGACACATGTATTCAGCGTGCAAATTTTCTTTGAAAAACACCATCATATGTCATGCTTTCTGCATGCCAACCATTCCCACACTGGATTCTGTTTAACTAACAGAGCCAAACAGTTTGGCTTAGGACGCATGAACTGAGCTGGATCCTTTCTTCTCATGTCTCACTTCAAGCAATGGAGGTCAATGACCAGAAGGGCTGTTCATCACAACTGGTTCTCTTTGATACGATTAATCATTAATCGTGCCTGAACATGAATGACTTCAATAGATATGGGATGGACTTTCTGAAGTAGTTAAACACATAAATACAGAGGAAGACTCCAACAGGATTGCACAGGTTAGGTTCCTTGGGAATTCCCACAAGGCAAGTATCTGCACTTTCATGTGCTTAAATATTTTTCACTCTTGTCTCAGAAATGAAAACTAAAAAACCAGAAACAGAGTCCAATCAATGGTCCTTGGAGTTATATAGACTCTTAAAAGGTAACTGGATTAAAAAAGCAGAAGAAAACTATTTTTAGCAATGCAGTAAACAGAAGAGATCTCTGGATTCATATGTACAAAGAAACATCCATTGAGCAGAAAGGTGGCATTTTTACATTGTTGTTTTTCAAAGAAAAGCCATGCTTGAAGATCAGTTTTAGTGCTTTGCAGCCTAGAATTTTTCCAATAAGTAATTTTAAAGATTCACCAGCACATCCCACAGAAAAATCTTTTACAATTACACTCTGTTCATTCTATGACCTTACTGCTCCATTGCTCAGCCCTCAGAGCGTCTCGTGTGTGATTTTATTTATTTATCAACTTGGAAATAATCACTGCAACATTAAATAAGCAAGCTAGGAATCAGTGTTTGCCTGTGTTATTTAAGAGAGCCTCTAAAATCTGACGTTAAAATGACAGGGAGGCAGTTCAGCTTTACTCTCAGTCATCCTGATCAGATCAGCTTAGTTAAATACCCTCCATTCAATTTTTTTTCTAATTTTCAGACCAAAAATCTCACTTTGGTTGGAAAAAATCAAGCTGCTTTATTCTCCCTTGTGGCCCATCATCCAATTTATTCAAAATCTGCACTAGAAATAGCAAGTGCTTGTGCTGATAATGCATATAGCGGGAGGGAATCCGGCTTTTTGCACCAGCGTTACTGGTTTTGCAGCACTGACAGCAGTAACTGCTTGTCCTGAATCACTAAAATGAGCAGAAATCCCTGAAGGAACTTCAGAGAGGGAGCATATCTATTAAGAGATGGCTTTTTACAGTCACTTCTCTGACCATAACCACACTTCAAATTAAATTTTGAAGCATTTATTTTGTAGACTCCAGCTGCCAGCATAAAGCAGCAAGTGTTCACAGTGCACTGAGAGATGTGCCTTGAGCTGCAGGGCTCAGCCCCAGAGCTGAACTCCGCTGGCGTTCCGGGGTATGTAAAACCCCATCTGTCAGGGTGCCATACCCTTGGCCCCAGTCCAAGGGGAATTTTAACACGTGAGATAAACTCACTATTGCCAGTTACTGCTTTTAGGATGCTTCTTTCTTTTAAATATGTTGTGAATGAATAGTCATTAAATTATTTACAGGACCAAGCCTGAAAAACACTTTTCTGCCAGAAACCTGTGGCCACCTCTCCATTGAAAATCCCTGTCTACCCACCATTTAAGCTTAACAAGGACTGCCCAGACAAGACAAACTGTCTTGTTACACATTAACTTGCTGTCCTGAGCACAAGAAAAACCCCAGCCTGCATCTCAGCTGGAAAATTTCGGTGAACTCCAGTTAATTCTTAATCGTGTTGAAAACCGGTCAAATAACTTGATTAATCATTTCAACTTTCTGTGTGCTGCTGGTAGCACCGAGAAGTAACACGCTGATTAAGTACTGTGTCCCAAAATTAAGGCTTCGGCAAGGATTAGCAGAAACTCTCAACTACCGGTGAACTAAATAAGATACCCTTAATGCCACAAGCTTCCAACGAAACCAAAGCCAGCCATAGCTCACACGTACGGTAGCTGCACAAACACAACTTCTGCTATTTCTTCCTTGAAGTTCTTGTCCTACTTGAAAAACAAAGACCCAAGTACATTTTCAGACTGACAGACAGGGCCTATGCACGTCACAGCCTTCCAGGCAGGCACAAACCTGCACGGAAGTGTAGGAGAAGGCTGAGAGGTAGAACAAGTTGCAAGTTCCTGGAACTGATCGAGATAGAGCCAGGTCCCTTGCCAAAGAGCCGCTGATGCAAACTTCATGAGTACAGCACGGGTGACTGGGGCAAGACCCGAGCCCAGGACACTTTGAGCACGCTGCTGTGAATGCTAGTCTTTTGAAAATCCTTCCTTGGCCAAACAACCTGTAACCCAGGACCAGCTGGGGTTAGGAGGTAGGAGGGGGTTCTGCTGCAGATGTCTGACAGCACAGTCTGCCCTCACTGCAGCCCCAAGACTTAAACCATCCCTAGAGCGCATGTTGGTGCCAGGGCTCGTGGTCTCAAAGGCACCTAAACACCAGCATAGTTTGCAACAGCACCTAATTCTCAGGAGTCTGAAAATGCAAAGCTTTTTGGTTCATCTGTGCCAGCGCAACTTCCACAATAGCTGCAACTCAGTTCCTCAGGTCTGGGGAGGGGGAGCTGCCTGTAATAACAGGCTGGAGGGCAGCAACTACTAGTTAGCTTTAATTGCAGGCGGCAGCTCGGTTACTGCAGCAGCAAGTGTTTACAGGCTCTGCTCACAGACACAGCAGATAATCAACTCCAGGCGACTTCAAAGGCTTACACACAGCAACTGCGGCCATTTTACATTCTCTGACCCACTTGAAATACCGCTTATTTTTCCCAAAATTTGCCATTCTCATTTGAACATGGTATTTTCTGCCCTGTCAAACCAGGCCTGACCCTGGCACAAAGAGAGATCCATCCCAAGGCAATGGCATTGGTAACACATATGATAGCTGTCAACGGGGAGGTCTTCTGCTGACTGCTCAGTGCAGCTTAACGCTGGCTAGAAGTGCTCTGAATGCTGTAGCTGCTAAGTTGTAAACATTGACATAGCTGATTACTTCATGTTTCCAATGTCCAGAAAAAAAAAAAAAGAATGTTTGGTAAATAAAAACAAGTGAAATAAGCTTCACAATGACAGACTCAAACAACTGTGATGGATCTGATTAAAGTACAACAAACTTGATGTTGACCTGATATAACCTGGTAAAGTACTTCTCGCTATGAGTCATTCTTCGCTTTTTACCAGAACACAATCTGGAGGAATGGTCTGTTCATGGTTGCTGGGTTGTTTTTGGTTTTTTTTCTTCCTACAGCTAGAAAAACTTAAATTTGCTCAATGAATAAATGTAAAAAGGAATAAAGAGTGGAAATGAAGTCAGCTTGATCCACACGCTCCCTATGGCGACAAACTGCCTGGTTGGCATGTGGGACACATCAAAGCAGCCCGCAGGTCTCCTATTTGCTAGAAGTCTCATATCTTGGCTTTCTCCAAAATGCCTCTCTTACCATTACCAATTGGAGAGGAGAGCAAACCTCCGAAAAGGGCAGAGTCAGCCCCAAGAAACCCTTTGACCATGAACTCCCACGCAATACTCTTGCTCTGCAAGGGCAAAGACATTCCTTCTGGAAGCTGATTCTCTTAAGTCACTTCTTTTATGAAGCTTTTGTGGGATGTTTTAAAGCAGAGCCCTGAGCAGCCCAAGGTCCTCCTCATCACAGTCGGGGCCGGGGACTGCTGTAGCACCACGTGCTCCAGAGAAGGGCTGGCAAGGGAACTCTGGGTGTCCTGGGGAGCAGGAGAGCTTGCCTGAAACCCTCCTCTGCAATCCACCACCACTCCATCACTTCCTTTCTGCCACAGATGGGGCTGCGTTGGTGACAGGAATGATTCTTCGTCTGGGCGCATAATCGCCCTGGCCTGCTCCTGGTATCCCTCTTGAAAGGGCAGCTGGAAGCGTTTCTGCTCCTGCTGCTTTTCTCGCCTTTTCCAGGTTCGTTTGCTGGAGGAGATGTGACAGATTATTTTTCCTGCAACTGACTTGAACAAAGAAGTGACATAAACTTCTGGTGAATGGATTGCAGATGGAAACTGCTGCTGTATGGCAGACATCCGGGTTTAGAAAGTAGACAATGAGAAGAGAATTTCTGTTCCTAGTTTAACACTAGGTAATTGCCTCCTCAAATAAAGACTTCAATTTCAAGGCTCTGACTCATGATAATATATGAGACAGATAACTACATTAATTAGACATAAGACTTTATCGCTGGTCCTAATGGACTACAGCCAGCAAAAGTCATCATTTTACTCAGATCAATACTTTAACACATCACAAAAATGTGCTTTATCCGATCTTAAAAGATAAACTTGAAGTTTTCTACATACACTGGGTACATGATATAAATCAGCCTTAGTTGACTCATAACAGTAAGATTTGACGGTCTTGAACATCAAGATATTCTAAGAGCATTAGGGCTGTTAACATAAACTGAATTTTCATAATTTTAAGAAAAACAAAGGGATGAATTTTACAAAAGAAAATGTATCCTTTTTCTTCACCTGCTGTTTTAAGCATAGATTTACCACCACAGAAAATGAAAACTCAAGTGAACTCATGGATTTATCCCATACCTTAAGCTTTAACTGATTCAGGGTCTATTAATGGCAGAAATTTGAATTCTACGTGATAATACCCCTTCTCAGAAACTTTAGCCAAATCGTCTTGGATGCTGAAAGCTGGAAAATAACCCACTGGATATAAACTGGCACGGCAAAGTCCAGGATCCCATCCACCCAGGTCATACCAGTGTGGTGCTTCCATCTGAACAGAGAGGGGCTTAGAGACTTGCTGCGGCCAACGTTTCTGGGCAAGAAACTCTCCGTGTGCAGGATCAGCTATAGGTTTTCACTATGCCCATTTTTCTTTGTTTATAACCTGAAATATATAAATATTAATCCAATCCATGGTTGTTTACCTATTTCTTTCGCACTGGAAATCTACCTAAGAAGAGAATTTAAGACTCGGTTTCCTATTTTCCACGGACTTTCTGCTAGACCCTTCACATCACTGTAGACCTTGCAGACCTTGACAGCACTGTTTTGTTACAAACTTAAGATTGGTGCAAGTTACATACAATGCTGGCTGAGCAGATCTTCCTAACACACACAACCCTTCAGATCATAAACGGATTTTATAGTCCACAAGCTGCATTCCTGGTTAGCTACAGTGAAAATTCAAAGTAATCCTACCAAACACAAAGAGAATATGCTGGATTCATTTCAGGGTAAATGAAGTGGGAGTCTGGCCCCACGCAACTACTCCTTTTGCTGTCTGGAGGCCACAACAGTTCCACTAAGAGGGAACAAAGTGTCCAAGGTTTTCTGCCTTTGCTCAACAGATTCAAGGACAAAGGTAAACTCAGCTCTCAAAGACCCGCAGCCTCGGGCAGACAGTTTATTCTTTGCTGAAATACAAAAACAAGAGTTCTAAAAGGCAACTAAAGTCTACAAAAACTACTGTTCAACCTCGATGAAGCCTGTTAATTCTAGCCCTTGATATTTTTTCCTATTTCTCTTTCATAAAAGATGCAGACAAATGTCACAGACTCAGTAATTTACATAATGTAGCATTCTGAGTCAGTGCAATTTGCTTTGATAAAATCTAGCATTTGCATTAATCTAAATCAGGTTCCCACTGACGCATCTCTATCAACAAAACCATACAGATTTAGATCTATATTTCAAGGTCTCAACATCACCTGAGGTTCTGTTCCAGTATCTTTTTCCTTTTATCAATTTTGTTTTAAATTGATTCCTAGAAGAGCTATCTCCAATGCTACCATTACAAGACAGCGTAAGTGACAGGGTAACACACCCTCTGGTTTTGTAATCAATTTCTTAAATTTTAGTACCAGTTGTGAATCAGTTTTACATAAAATACCTCTTGCAAGCCAAACTCTGGCCTCCGATTCACATCATTAGCAACACAGAATTTAGACAGCTTGCAGTTTTTGAGAGAAGAAAAGTTTTACCAAGCGTAATGAGTTGCCAGAGCTCTCAGGTCAGGCTGCTGAGACCCACTCTCTTATTCCCCCGTTCCTGACAACACCTTTACCACTCCTAAAACCCAGCCCCTCTTCCATGGCTCAGTTCAGAGGTGCGTTTTGGGCTAACCTGGGTGCTAAGGAAGCCACCCAGACCACATGGACCCCAGCAGGGACTGGGACTGCTCGCTGATGTGCCAGCAGACAGCAATGGCCTCTCCCAGTTCTAAGGACACTGCTGATTTTTGGCTACGTGTCCGGCTTGCCACACATGCCAACCATTATCATATATGTTTGTTTGTTTGTATTCTGGACCTAATTCCCCACTGCATTTCTTCAGTGTTACTCCACTGCAACACGTAAAGCTAAATTAGAACAAAACTGGAGTAATAGTGTTGTGAAATGGGGCTTGCTGCCTTCTAGCACACTTTAGACACAACTGAGGACTTCCATTTTGTTTATACATTCTCCCCTTATTCGTTACAGGAAACTTCAATTATCAAGCTGCAAGCTTGGCATTAGCAAAAGTGAATCATTTCATTTTGTTGGGAATAATTAACAATGCTGTCCCAAAGTGACTTTTAATCATATTTGTAATGCGGTATGGCCTGGGTGGCCTCTGGCCCAGATGAGTGGCCACTGTGGCAGCACTGTACACTGAAAGGGAAAAAGGCAGCCAGCAGCCCCTGCGATTGGCAAAGGCCAGAACTTTTACACAGAACATGCTAACAATTGCGGGGATTTTTTTAGCTCTTGATAAGGTATTCAAGCGATAAAATGTCATTATCACTTCGCGTGCCTACAGCACCGTTATGCAGATCTCAAAACTTGTGGAGGGAGGAAATGGTTGCTGTTCCCATTTTCACCTTCAGAGGAACTCAGTCCCAGCACAGCTCTGGCCAAGCTCTGGCATCCCAGGGCACGGCGTCATCTCCCCCTGCTTCCCCACCGACCACCAGCGACCAGCACTAGCACTGGTGGGACCACTTGATAACAGCTGGTATCTAGAAAACACCCACTGATTTCTGAAATCCAAATCGACAGTTTCTGGTAATTTAAACACAATTTATGTGATGACTTGGTGTCACGGTTTAGCCTCGGCAGCAACAAAAGCGCCACGTGGCAGTCCCTTGGCTCCGCCCCCCAGCGGTGTGGGGAGGATAAGAAAGAAAAGGCAGACTCGTGGGTTGAGATAAAAACTGTTTACCAGAGCAACAGGTATTACAGGGAAACAGTAACACAGATGGAGGAGACAACCATGACTACAATACCGACCGCACCCCACACCGCGCCGCACCTCCCCAACCGCCACCGACGCCGCTGAGATGCACCCCGGCGCTGCCCGCCCATATATACGCCTATGCCGTGATGTCGCCACGCCCACTTCCAGTTGTGGCCCCTCCTCTCCGCGGCTAACTCCCTGCTGCCCCTGGGCCTGGCACACATCAGGTGGAATAGCTGTGCCGGATAGAGACAGGGGAGAATCAACCCCATCCCTGCTGGAAACCAGGACATTATCCACCCCTTATTCCATACCATCTGTGCCATGCCCAGATCCTATAGTAGGTCTCTGAGGTAAGCAGATACAACTCCAGCAAAGCGGCCATGCAAATCTCCCATCAAGTACCTCATCAAGAGTCCTCATTCTCAATGAGCCACACACCAAAAAAGGATGGAATAAATCACAGACAAGTCAGAAAAAGAAAACCATCTACTCATTAATCCACACCAACTTTTTCTGTCCAAAGGGAACTACATTGTGAGCTGCTCAAAGCCAGCAAGTTGTATTTTGCTGAGGCACCTACCCAATTCAGAGATTCCTTATAGACCCATATAACATGCGCAAGTCCACTGGGTTTGGAATTTTTCTGTTTTCAAAAGAAATACTGTGAATCATATGCTCCACAACAACCCTGGAAGTGTGGATACCTTAACACTGATCTGTGCCCCACGGTCATAATTTTGCCAAATGCTTTAACAACCAACAAACTGAATTTAAAATGCGCTAGACCTTCACCATCTTAATATTTGAGATGGCTCACTGGGGTCTTCATTAAGGTCTCCACTTTCTGACTGAAGGATCTTCAAGAACTTCTCCATTCAGGCCGCATATGCACAGATCTTTGTCTGGAGGCTGTGAGCTCTCCCCATGTCGGATCCCTGGGCTGCTCACTAAACTACAGCCAAGTATGTCTGTGCGGTGAGGGCACGCTGTACAGCATTTGTAGTTATATCCTGCACTAAGAGAAAAACAGCAGCTCAAATGATCTGGCTTGTACTTTAGAAGAATTTTTTAGACCCTATAATAATGGTTTTCTATAGATAGGTTGCAGAAATGGATGCCTTTATCAATGCAAAAAATAAAATAAAAATAGTATGAACATTTTCAGCTGCTCAAAGTTAAATGTAGTTTTTAAGTGTTTAGCTTTTTGGAGAATCCAGCTTTAAGTGTAACAGGAACAGAATGTGCAACATGCAGGAACTGAATTGTTTCAGATGAAAACTTAGGTCATCTTTAAGGCACTGGCACCTAATTCCATGTTTTGTTTGGTTTTGACATCAAAAGTCAGCTAGAATACCCTGCACTTCAGAGCGAATGCCCTCCAAAGTCAGGCATCCTTGGTATTCTGGGGTTACTCACAAATAAGGGTTGCGATTGCCTTCGTGAGACGTTACCTCACGGGCAGCTGAGCAGCGAGTATGTGTGGATATCACACCTCTCAGTTTCAGCAGCTCTTCCTTTTTCTGAGACCACTCTGTTTTCCTCTTTGCAATTAGGACCAGCCACACTCTATCTCACAAAATGCTTTAAAGGTAGCCACATAAAAACAGCGTGTCTAGCAATTCCCAGAAGGCTGAGACCTATTTCCTCTCTCCTTTCCCCCCTACCTGACATGAGTCTGGCACTGGCCAGGAGAGATATAACCGAGCTCTGGGGACCAGCTAACTCCTCACAGGCTAGCATCAATAGAAAAGTTTCGGTGTGCTATCCTCTCATCTGTTGGCAGAAACAACTTTTATCCAGATGTAAAGGCTAGCCAAAGAAGACAAAGAAGAAATTGGTCTGTAAGTCTTGCAGGTCACCGGGGAAGACACACTTGAAACCAGAGCATTAAACATGCTGGGGTTTTCATCACTCCAAACAAATAAATCCAGCCTCAGCTTTACCAACACCTTTGTCTTACTGAAAAGGAACCTCTCACTCGCCTTCTGCTGCCTCAGGTGTATTAATTTTGCAGGCAGGCTGTAGCCGACTTTCCATCCCCCCACTTGAGCAGACACTCTAGTACAAATACTACATTCTTCTGGCCCAGAGGGAAATTCTTCCTGCCTGCACTTTAACAGTTGAGCTGCATGGCACTCTGGGAGACTTAAATATGGCACAGTAGTTCTATTGTTTAATATTATTAAAACTGCTTGCTCTCTTGTGATTCTGCACGATCCTAGAGCGTAGCAGTAAGCGCTAATCTCTTTCATATCTGTCAGCTAGTTCTCTTCTTGCTAGCGGAACCCACTCACTAGTTTTATTTTAGAGATGACTACAGATGCAGGAGGATACAATAGATGTCCATCACTATCAGTTGGGTTTTTTTTTTCTTTACAGACATGAATTTCAGTGGCAGTTTCCCTTGAACCATCTGGATTTGAACAGAGCCAGCTGACTAAAAGGAAATTCCAGTCTATCAGGAAGATTTCCAATTACTGTCTTTATGTAAAATGAACTTTTCATGCCTTGATCTACCAATACTGCAATAGCCACAAACAGACCCAGCAAAGCAAGAGAGCGCATCACAAAAATAGCATAAACCAGCCAGTGGATCTGCAGGGCTTCCTAGAATATCTTTGTTTTGTCCTAAGCTGTCCACTTGTTAAGGAACAAACTTTTGCTTTTTCTGTTGTCATTAATAACCCATTGTTTGCACTGACACAGTTCAGGCTTTACTGATCATAATCATTTTTTCTATCTGCTGCCATTCATTATCATAAAAGCATAAAAACATTTCCCAAACAGTGTCAAATGGCCTGCAGTGAACTGCTGTCAGATCCCAGTTGGGCAGGCAGCAAGCTGCCCACCTGAGACAAGCTCCTGTGATGGCTACTTTATCTTATCTTACACATCTCCAGCCTTCCCACACGCAGGTATCCTGGATGCTCCAGCTGACTACAGTCCTCTGAGACTAGATGGTGACAGTATGGAGCTGCTTCCTCCTCTTTCTTCTTCCCCATTCTTCCAGCCATCTGCCACACACGACACCTTCACACAGCTTACTCAGGTGTCTGTGAACCTGCTGGAACTGCTGGCATGTGGTTTTCTGCATGGTCCTAAAGGTAAGCTCTGCTCACCTTAAGTAAGCACAAACTCATTTGTGTTCTCCCTGCCTGGGAACTGCTCCCCAAAGACAGCAAAGAAGCAGGCTCTGAGATGCAATTCCACAGGCAGAACAAGTGCTAAATCAGTGGGACAGGCCAGTACAGTGAAAGAGAAGTGCTTGATACATATAGTGAATATTTCACTATTTTTGTTTATTGAATAAAAGTTTCCCAGGCTGAGTGCAATTCAGCTGCCTATTCAGCTGCTATTGATATTTGAGAAAAATTAAAGAGAAGTTCTTGGCACTCAAACCTTTTCTATATGGAGAACTTTGTCTCCAATAAATGGAGGAAGACTTGAGACTAAAGGTATATTAAAGATGTCTTTTTTAAAAAAATAGAAGGAAATTCACAGTAGTAAATGCTTTTTTTTTTTTCAGTCTAAGATTTGTCATTAATTTTGCTTGTTCACATCAATGACCAATCCAATAGGTGAACTCCAGCTTTTATCAAAAGGAGGAAAACAGACAAATGGATTTAAGAGCACTGGGGATCCCTTCTTTCTTTTGACCACTAGGAACTTCGCTGGCTGAGGGGACGAGTGATTGGTTTCCTCTAATACAGATGCCTCTTCATTTCTGAGGACCTACAGGGTAGTTTGAAACCTGAGACTGGTTTTCTGCTGCAGTCTGGTTCAGTAACACACAGTGCTTCTGCCAGCCCACAGGGCTCATTAAATATTACATGCTCGCTAGATGTGATCACTCTTTTTTTTCCCTAAGTACAGTAGACCCTTTTTACAGTTATGCCAGTCCCCTAAACTTTACATGTCTTTAATAAAGTAGGGGGTTCATTATAATCAGAATTGCACTTAAGTCAAATTTGATGCAGCAAAGCAATGTTCCATAATAGTTCTCTTTTAAACAGAATTTCACTCTATGTTGGTTTGCAGTAGGCACACTCCATTCTATTTAACTGGAAAAAAAAGTTTAAAAAATTAACTCTACTATTTGATACAAAGCAATCTCTGCCTACAAGTAGCATTTCCTTTACAAAAGAACAGTTGGATATGCCAAAGATGACACTGCTGCTATAAAATTAATTATTATGGAGCATGATTTTCTCTCTAGAAATGCACAAGCGACCAGTATGTTACCACCTCCTAGTAAAGTTCCACAGGACTAAAGCTGTGACAACTGAGGTCTTAGCAGCAGCCTCCCACGAGGCAGCTCCTTTTTAATAAACAACCCATCAGCAAGAAAGCCCATAAAGCACTCTGCCACTGTCGTAGTTTACTGGGAAACAAATTCAGCTGGGTATCAAGTAGCCACTTAAGATGAAATCCTGCCCACCATGGAGTTCACTGACATCAGTACTGTCTAGATAGATACACTCTCTCCAGCTGAAATCTTTGTTCTTCTGAAATAAAGTACAAGGGCCATAAGTATGCAGATAATAATCTATAGATGTTGAATAGTCTGAAATAAATTATTTAACCTTGAGATTTCCAGGAAAGAGAGAGATCATCTGGAGATACTTTTATCAGATACTTTCACCAGTTTTATGATGGCAGTGAAACTTTCACCGAGTCCTGCTGCAGTTACAAAGTTTGAAGTAAGGGTCTGTAACACACAGGGATAAGAATATGAGATAAGAAGGTGCCAAAATACTGAATAAATCTATAATGTAAACATGTGCATTCATCTGCAAACTGCAGGGACAGATAACTGCTGTATAAAATCATGAACAATAATGAGCACACAGCTAGCAGTGGTTAAAAGGTCCACTTGGTTGAGCAGACGTGGCCTTTTCATGTGTCATTTGGACAGCTGTTTTAAAATGGTACTTGCCTTCCTAGAATGTGGGTAGGATGTCAGGAAATGTTTTTTTCTGAAGCTTTATCAGTTTCCTCAAGTTACGAGTCCTCACACCCTAGGTGGGCTCGTCTGCAGGGCCTGTTTGAACCACAGCACTGTGTACCATCTCTGGAATACACAGGTACTCTGCTCCCCCTGGCACAGGCTGCAAAATGTGAGCAGACCAGAGTCAAGATGAACACAGCAAAACAGCTTCTCATGTAGTCGGATCATCAGGTACCTACTACCTTCTGCACAATTTTATTGCCATCTGAATCCATCTGGCTCATCTAAGACAGTGTGATGTTGTAGGATGACAGCAATCGGTGGTGAAGCCACACCGCGGGAAGCCTGGGCTGTCTGTCACAGGCCGCAGAGCCTGCATCCTTCCATCAGGCAGTAACACCCTCACTCCAACCCGGGTAACAGTGATGAATTAGAAGAAGGAGCTATACGAAAGAAAGAGGCTCCACTTAGTCATTCCAGAATGGAATGGTGTCAACCTATGCAAAAAAAATCCCTGATTAGTTGCAAGGGAAACTGGCATCCATCCAAAAATCAATCTCCCCTGAGATAAAAGCTCTGCCATCTGACAAGATGGAAGTTCCTTTAATGTGTTTTGCAACTATCCAAAATACATTTCCACCCTGAACACTTTTGCTTTCTCACTGCTGTTTTTTCTAAGAAAGGATGAAATGGGCCTAGGCTTTCTCTTGCGAGCACAAAAGCTTTATGCCAAAGAACAAACAAGAGAAAATAGACATTAAAGTCCTGTCTGGCGACACCATTAATAAGTTCACAGTCACCATTTCCTTCTTCCTCCCCTGCACCAAGTGTTTCTTCCCAGACAGTGATCCAGACTGCTGATAGCTCTGGCAGGGAGCTTTTACCAGAAATTTTAGCAGGAAATGCTAATTTGCAAGCCTCGGTGTCCTCCCTCGGGGAAGACAGACACTGTAACTGCACAGCCAGGCTGTGGGGACTTCGAGTTCCTTGGACCTGCCTCCAACAGGCAGAAGAGAAACTCCTCTGTGTCTCTGGCAAAGCTGAGTAAAAAACCAACTGTACTAATTTATTTTCTTTTGCCTTTTCCCCCCAAGCAATGAAATACTAGAAGAATGTCCAAAGCAAACAGAAAAATTCTATTAATGAAATATCCAATTTAGTGTAGTTTCATGGCATAACTCTGAGCTCAGCCTGACTTCTAGGACACAAAACCTAGATGAAAAGTTGTAGGACTAGAATAAAACAAAACTATTGCTTTGTGTAAAAATTCTACTGCATTTCTATAAACCAGTTTAAGGGTAAAGAGAGCCTGTGTGAAATATTAAGTATTACACATACATTACAAATAAATTAGGTAACGGGGATAAATAGTTTTGTAGTATAAAGTCTAACATCTCACATAAGAAAAAGAAAGGAAAAAACACTTTAAGAAGGGTTCCAGTAAAGCTAAAGTTAAACTACAGGTCACCTGGAGAATTAAAAAATAAAAATAAATCTATAAACTCATTGAAGAATGATGCAGATTGGACTCTTAAATAAAAGTTTTATTACTCTGATCACCTGATTTCTTTTTCTTCCTCTATGAACTTTGAACATAAGGCTGTAATTACTTAGCACAGATGCAGGACAGAATGGTGTTCTTGATTAGCAAAGCTTTTATCAATCATAGGAAGTTTCATTTGACTTGTTTTATGTGTTTGCATGTTCCTCTGAGCCAGGTCAAATGTTCTTACCACATTCGTATTTGTGTGGTTAGCAGATTCTTCTGCACCTCTTTTGTCCTTATCCTCCAAAGACAAAACAAATGGTGTGCTGCAAAATGTTGAACTTTGCAATTTTAGTATTAGGTTGTGACAGGAATATATTTTGACTAACTGTACAAGCCACCAACACGTGCAGTCTAGGCAGCTACCACCAAACACCAAAGATCTACTTTTTTGTCTTCACTGCTCAATTTGAAACAGTATGTCGTACTCTGGATGACTTCAGAATATACTATGAGGTGCATAATTTAATCCAGTTATATTCTGTAATCTAATTTTGCTAAGAACATTCAAATGTATTCCAACAAAACAAACCTTCTCTGAAACAGCAGGAAAATATTAGAGATGGCATCAAACCACCACTCCATTAGCCATAAATTACTCACAGTACGTTCCCCACAAAAGAGAGTAACAAAATTTGCAGGCCACAATATGAGGTTGCACTCAGAAATACTTTCCAGATGAAGCAAGCAAGATTTGCAGCGGTTTTGTGACACAATCAACAATTTCCTGCTATTGGAAGAGAGATTATCTAGCGTATTTGCTGCATGGATCCTGTCTCCTTGTAGACCTCCTTTTCCAAGTTCAGTGAGCAACGAAAGCTAAAAAGGACACTTGCACAAATGGAAGGCCCATCACGGCTCTCTGTCCTTTTTCCTCTGTGCTGAATACCGGCTCACCTGTCAATTATTTTGTCAGACAAACCTAACAAATACACTGCCTACCAAGTGCAGGCAATATTTCAGCCTCATGCCCCTTCTTCATTCTTAAATAATACAGCCCTGCCATTGCTACCCATGTATTGTTTGGGAAGTAAACACTGTGTGAACCATAAGCTAATACTATAAAGCACCTGATTTTTTTTTGTTTGTTTGCTTGTTTTGTTTAAATAAGAGAAACATGCCTACTTTGGGGATAGTATTTTGCTGATACTGCAAACATGAAACTATGGGTGTCTCAACTCATATCCTACGTATTACATTGCTAATTCAGACTAAGCTTTAAGACATAATTTTGCAGCATTTATGACAACTTTAAGCTTAACTGATGATTTTGCTTTGCAATTTGCCCTTGTATTTTTAGCCCATTCTAATTTTTTTTCAGTCCAGGACTACGATTTGAGTGGGTTGCTATTTTTTTCGAGAGTAAGAAGAATCTGTTGGCTCTGCCAGTCAAGAAATCCCACTTCTTCCCCAAAGTTCAACT
This sequence comes from Thinocorus orbignyianus, assembly GCA_013400375.1. Lineage (NCBI taxonomy): Eukaryota > Metazoa > Chordata > Aves > Ciconiiformes > Thinocoridae > Thinocorus > Thinocorus orbignyianus. The sequence goes on from VXBW01003887.1 coordinate 176,635, forward strand.
CAGATTTTAGTTACAGTCTTTACAAGCAGCGTTATGCAAATCAGTGTTTCCCACATAAGAAGCAGCAGCTTTTCACAGAGTCTGTAGCAAGAAACACCTTCTGGTCAGTATAGATATATTTTTTTTACAGTATTTTCTTCCTGAAATGTTCCATTATTTCCAGTATTTCTGTCATATAAGATTACCTTTATTTTCTTTTTTATATAGTTATTACTGTGCTATCACTGCAGTGCCTACCAATTGTTTTCTTGACTCTCCCAGTCCCTTCTGGAACTCTCCCAGTTTCCTGTGGTTGGAAAAACTGCATCCCTTTGACTGCAAGCCACTGGCAAAGGTGACAGCATTCATTTCACTCTGTTCTGTCATCTAACGCAGGACTGAACTGGAGCCTAAAGCTGATTATATCAGCACTCCAGGAGTCAGAGGCAAACATCTGGAATTTATTTGTTAGAAATAAAGTGAATGACATCTTTTCAGGAGTTTTAGCTTGCACCTGTACTTATAAATCTCCATGAAGGCAAGTTATGAATAAATGTAATCAGGAGCAGGAGGCAGAAGGCTCTGATTTTGAGCCCTTTGGCTCAACCCCTGTCAAGGGCCCCATGAAGAAGGTCGGTACTGAGATGCCCTGGAGGCACAATTTGTTCAGAGCTCTCCTCTTCTACCCGAGGATAAGGAGTACACTACACCAGGCCTCCTGGGGTCCACTATGCTTTCAGTACACAGGTCCAGCCAGCTCTGCAGAGCAGGCTGGAGGGCAGAGCACACTTCCTTGGTCCCCTCTCCCCAGTGATGGAGAGCTCTGCCCAGTCTTACAGTCTACACAGGCAAGGGGAAGTTCATCCAGATTTACCACAGGGAAAATGTAGCCCTGAAGGTTGTTTTTGCTGTGTGTAACACCACGAGTTGTTCAGACTTCAGCAGAAGCTGCAAATGAGAATGTAAATGAGGACCAGAGGATATTAAAAGGACAGTACTGCAAACAGAGTAGTGACCCAGTAGAGGTCAAAAGAATCAACCACCACCACTGTTATCTGATGGGAGGGCACTAAGGTACAGGATGAATCTCCGAAAATATGTAGTGGAGGGAACAGGGAATACACAGAGAGGAAGAAGGGCATGGGAGAAACAAAGAGAGAGAAGCCCCTGCCAGTTGTTTGGATGAAGCGTTAACTTTGCCCAGGCACTGAGCTCATTGTCTGCAGCCGTCTCCTTTCCTGCTTCTTTCCTGAGCCTCCCTCGGCACAGACGGGGTTTGATCCAAATCAGAAGGTGACTGATGTGGGTCCTGTGCTACAGGCAGGTCTACACCATGGACTAGATCAACTTCTTTATTGTGACATGTGCAAAGTGCAAAGTTTTCACTGCAAGGGTTTAACTGACTGAAGTGCAAGTTGACTACAACTTATCCAACTTGGCAGCCTGTCTCAGAGAATGCTCATAATTAGGGATTGGTATGATCTTAACAAGACAATCCCATTGCAAATGCAACCAAACACCTGGAAAAGCAAAGCAAATTCACATGGGTACCCATGGCTGGGTACTACATCCAGTTCGTTTCTCTATACATGGACTATGGGCCCCATAAGGGATGCAGGATGCTGAGAGAACAAGAAGTCTGTATTGGGACAGAAACCATTATATTCCTTTCTCATCGTAAAGGAAGATACTCTGAGGGGAACACTCTGTTTGTTTCTGCACAGGCCCAAACTGAAAAAGTCAGAAAAGACAAAGAGAACTCAGTGTTTCAAGAGTTGACAGCCCAGATGCTCCACACTCAGTACTTCACACACTCAGACTATTTCCAGTTATTGAAAACATCACTGAGACAGGGCAGCAAAACTGGGGAAAAAAAAAAAAAAAAAAAAAAGTAGGTTGGTTCCTGCATGCCATCCTGGTACACCCAGTTGGTCCGTCTGTCATCAGACATCCCCTGGCTTTTTCATTGCTCTGCAGGACAGCTCCAAATATTCTGAGCTGTGGAGTCTGTTTGCTTTTCTGATTTTGTTTTGTTTGTTTGTATGTTTTTTAAAATAAAAGACCACAGAAGATTCCTTACAAGAACTGCTGTCATGAAGTGATAACTGCTCTTTGTCAAATACACAGGCTCTTTGGAGGAAGGTTTGGAGACAGAGTAACACTAAGCTGGGTGGAACCATTTGGAGCATGACAGACCTACAGAAGAGACACAAGACTCAACTACCGTAAGGCACGAAACGTGACCTAGTTTTTCAAAGGTTGTTTCTTTTTTCCAAGCACTTCCTCTTGCTATGGATGACAGGAGGCTAACAGGATGATGATGTTAGTACTACCAACTAAAGCTGCCCCAAGCTTTGTCTGGAAGAACTGTTGAACTAAGGTCTGCCTTGCTCATCACTGGTCCTTGTCCAAGTGGAAGTTAATAACCCTGTGGCACTGGCCAAAAAACAAGCAAACCAAAAACGTTAGGGGATCAGACCCCTGGCAGAATTTCAGTGCTCCTGCTGTCAGCAGCCAGACTCTGCTGGGCTGGCTGGTGGAGGAACTATTGATGAATGCATTGTTGACAGTTCTTCTGTCTATGGAATTACAGCACCAGCAGCTTCACAGTCAACAGTTTACAGAATGTTTTACAGTATCTGGATGGAGGTGTTTTCACATATACATCATACAGCACCACATTATCAACAATTTCAGGCTGCTTCAGGAAGCTTCTAACATAATTCTGCAAGAAAGTGCACTCGTGGAAAAGAAAAATTCAAAAGCCATTAAAAAAACCCTCAGCCTGAAACAAATGTGGGTTTTTATCACTGCTCGGTATTTAAACTGTCAGGTTTATCCTCCTGGTAAGTAGGCAGCTCCAGTTCACAACTGAACATCTACTTTATTTATTTAGCTACGCTGCATTTAACCTTACATCCTGTCTGCTGGGCGCATCCGGCTCCACGGATCTCCATGCAGCAAAGCTTTAGCATAAGGTGGGGGAGCTACTTTCCACAAGCCAAAAAACAGGAAATTTGATGACATTGTTCAGTGAGCAGACGTCAGCAGAGAGTGATACAAAAGAGTAAACAACTTCCTAGCAGCAGCAGACAAATGGGCCGGAACTACTGGAATCCTGTGATGTCTGGTGTCTTTTGCATGAAAATTACCGTTTCAATAAAACAGGGTGAGATCTTTGTCTGATGCAAATTGGAGCTGCCCCCTGGAAATCTAGGAACTACACCAATTTGGTCTGGTTAAGATCTGACTCCCAGTCTTTACCTTTGTGATCCTGAGAACATAATTTTCGACAATTCATGTTTCTTCTAATCTAAATATTTTGTAAATGTTCTCATTATTATAAAACACACAAAAAGCTTATTGAATAAAAAGGATAAACTTCAGTGAATGTACAGAACTGTCAGAAATGCAGATGTCTTCATTATTATCATACTACCATCAGTCTTACACATATATACATATAATATAATACTCTGTTAAAATACTTCAATATGAAGGAGGCTCAGCCCTCTGCCAGTGGCACCAAACAGCAAGTATGACATCTCCTTTTTTGATTTCAGTGTTTGTTTTGTGGAATCTGCTCTCATATTTTCTAGCTCTGGGCAAATGTCAAATATGATCCAAAAAAGAACCTCTCAGCTAGGCATATGATGAGTCAAAGCCAGGTTGTAGCAGGCAGAAAGGAAACATAGGGAAAGACATTCTTATTCTAACTGAATGCCATTCTGCCCATCTCTGTCCAATTTAAATATCTCTTAACTGTAAACAGTAATATTTGATCACGAACCATAACTATGAAGCTTCACTATTGCATCCCAATCAAATGGATCAAGAAAATGGTATCCTTTGAAAAAACTCTCTTCCCAGCTTGACTACTTGTAAAGAGACCACTTAGGCCTATCATTTTTCATGTCCTTTATGTTGCCTTTTGAGCTATCCCTTTCAAAGGGACGTAGAGAATTAAGTCCTATTCTAAACAAGTTAGCTCTTAAGAGAAGCTCTTGACAAACAGCCACACTAGGACCTTGCTGGGGGTTTATGATCTGGCAAAATCTGGGGACATTACACAAAATACACAGGATTCTTCTCCAGGGACATGCAACACAGTAGATACAATCCCAGGACTCTCCTCTCACCCAGGTATCCCTTCTTGCCAAAATCTAAGCAGAACAGACTCCTAAAATGAAAATTAGCAGCTAAATTTATATCTGTCCACAAGATTGCCCTACGCTCAGTAACAGAGGGAAGGAACAACAGGAAAGAGCCAGATGCTTCTCAGTTCTTCTCACCAAATTCTCTCTCCTCGGAGACAAAAAATGTAGTATGTAATCCAGGGGAGGAAGACACACCAATAACCATGTCAACGTTGCAGTCAAGTGACAAAGCAAACATGCAGGGCTAGATCTATCTGCAATGTAACTCTAGTGACTTGAGCAGACTTTGTTCTTCCTAAATACTGGCAAGTAGCCATAGGCTAACAAATGCCTAGGCAATAAATAAATAAATAAAGCACATACCCAAAGAGCAGAAAAAGCCTGTAAAAAACAGCAGGTCTATAAAAAACTCCAAACTGCTTGTCATTCCTCACTCTACCTACATAAGATTTTTCCTGGTTTCAATTAATTTGTAATTCTAGCAGAGGATGAGTTTGTTTGCACCAGTTCTGTCATTTTTCCCCAACTTCTCAGTTTGAATGCAAGAAGTGAGGGTTTAGAAAACAAACTCCTGCCTGAAGCTGATCATTCTCAATCCTCCTCTATGTTTGGTGACATGACAAAATTTAAAATATATAGATCACAAGCAAAAACTTCCAAGAATAAGTAAATCCATCTGGAGGAACTCGCAAGTTTTTATCAAAGAATGATATTGACCTGGGTGTGCCAACAATGTCAAGAAGTTAATCTTATCAGAAGACAGGTTTTCTGCAAAATTCCCGTGGCTTCAGGATGAAAACACTATTTTACTGCAACTCTACAACTCTCTTTCTGAAGTTTCTTCCCACGAAGGCTTATGGCTAACACACAGATATGGAAAGAGACCTTGCTCTGACCTCCAGCAACAGCAACGACGGTGTTGTGACATGACCCGAGTGGAGATACATGACTGCACGTCTGTCATCCGCACGGTGCACTTTTTTAGGACCTTCCATTGTTAAGTTCTGATTTATATCAATAGAGGTGACGGCAGTGACCATAAGCAGACAGCACGTGGTTTTAAATATAAATGAAATTATGGAATCCTATTGTGTTCAAGCACAGAAGCGAGGACAGCATAGGAAGGGTGGGTGGCTGTGCTGAGCAATCTGCTGATAGAGGTTACTATCTCTTCTTGATAGGGTCTGGCAAAAAGGATAGTAACTTCTACAGGATTTCCCTCCCCTCTTTTCAATGGTCTGAGGCCCCAGACTCGCAGGTATGACACAAAATGCAAAACGTTTTCCAGTTATCTCTACAATACTGCTGAGATTGATTTTGCAAGCCAGGCCACCGTTTCCTGCTTTTTCCCTGTGCAGCTAAATGGAAAACTCTTTTAAACTTTCTGTGTTTGGAATATCTGTTGTTATCACCTATGTTCAATTAAATTTTTACATATGATTTTGTTTCATGGAAGTGTATTTTGAAATTTTACTTCTGCAATAAACACCTTCTAATCAGATTAAATGAGTAATATAAACTTAGCTTAGGTTTATGGGGGAGTTAACTTGGAGACCACTAACCACGGCGTTTCCTATATTTTACACCTATTTTAAATTAGCAAATGGACTACACTGAAATGTTTTCTGATATAAAAAGAGTGCTTGTCAGGAAAAATGAGAGCTCCAAGGGTTCGATGCACCTACCATTCGCTCATCCACAAAGGGGAGTGTGTTTCTTACAGGATCACTGCACAGTGGTAAGCTTTGTTTCTGTAGAGATTTTGACATATGGCTGAAGTTAGACCTTAAATTAGAATATTCCTCCTTGAATTGAGAAATGATCTTTCTGTACAAATGAATAGTGTATTCAGCGTGAATAAAGCTTCTGCTATTGCACAGTTCATCTTATCTACTGATGTCATTTCCTCTTAGTTGCTTCTGTAATATTAATAATCACCATATAGCCAAAGAGGTCATATACTAGGAATGTATACTTTAAAATTCTTCAACATCGCAGAAGGGCTTGAACAAAAAAATCTATGTTTCTGGCTAGATGGACATACTGACTTGCAAGGAAATGACGTTACATCGTTTAAAGGTGGGGATAAAGAAAACTGTCTACTTCGAGGAAAAAGACTCCATATTGCAAGAGAAATGCAAGAGCTGAACATAGAAAGGAGAATCACTTATGAACCAGTAAACCTGACCTTCCTTAATAAACAAAAACCAGTCATAAACAAGGTAATGACACTGATAAAACCAAAGGTTCACACAAAAATCATGAACATTTGATTTATGGGTTATGAAAATGGGATTTATGTGATGCAATTCTTGATAATTCTTGTTCTAAAATGACATTTCTTGAATACAACATTTTCAGCAGTGAATTCCCAGCTACACAGACACCTCAAGGATTCCCACTTACCCACCCGGCTGAAGAACAGAAGAAATGAAAAACATAGGTGTAGAAAGGAGACCGGTGCCTTTTAAGGTAGCTGCCTGATATGAACTTCTCAGAAAATCTCAGACTAGAAAGATGGGGTATTGTTTTTGTGATGAGTGCTCTGCTTGGTGGGATTGGTATTAAAATGAAGTTCAGCTCTTTGTACATGAACAGGACCAAAAGTCGAAAATGAACCTCTGCCACATGTGGAGGGAAAAGAAGGTGAAGGCGGCCCAAGTCCACCCTGCCTCATTTTAGTCAGATAACCAGGGTGCCCGCATTAAAAGGCTGGAAATCCCAGTGACCCCTCTAACTCATGGAAAAATGCAGGAACCCATGTTTCAGGGGCTGAGGAGACAGAAGAGCTCACAGGACTGACCACCTTAGAGCGGACCAGAGCCGCTGGCAGCAGAGTGGGATTTGGGAGAATCTGCCCATTCTGAACGACTCAACACTCACCCCTTGAGCTTTAACAGGTACCTTCCCTCCCCCCCGCCCCCTGATATACTAAGAGAAATTAGTAAGTGTGTCTGAAAAATGAAGTTGAAGTTTAAAAAAAGAGAATTAAGATATTCTTTATCATCTTTGATTTAGAAAAGCCCTTCATGTCAACATATATAATTTTGAATGAAGCATTTTTCTCCTTTAAAAAAATGAAAATTACTTTCTGGTAAAAAGCAATTGTTTCTACATAGAACATTTAAAAATGGGATAAAATGCTACATAAAAAAATGTAAATTTAAGTAGATAAGTTCTAGGGCACATTGGAGTGAAGTGACATTAAGAGCTGAAAAATTAGCTCTCAATAAATAGTGTCACAGTAGATAGGAGCTTTCAAGATGGACTGACAAAGAAAAAAATACAAGTAAGATCTAGTGAAAGACAGCAGTGATTCCTCAGAATATTACAGAGGAAGCAGTATCTCACAAATGTGTTTTGGTTTGTTTTTTTTCTTCAGAATGGGTACACGTCTATCATATATGACATATATGTCTATAGACACTAATCTTTTATGTATTGGAAATCATTAAGTGGTTCAGAGCATGGAAATACTGTTCTGGGAGAGACCCAAATACTGATTTGACAGGGCCTTTAAACCAAATAATTTTGGATAGAATTCTTCCTCATCGTACTTTGGCATTATGTTCTCCCCAGAATATTTTTTTTCATTTTTTCACTTGTAAGTACCCATGTTACCAGGTCTAGAATCTCTTTAAGGGTCCTCAAAATAGCTGATCTTTCTCTGAAGGCCAGAGTTCCAGTTCCTGGGGTGATATGACTGCATGAGATCCTGGAGATTCCTGGCAAAAAAAGGTGACTTCTGCCTCTTGGAGTTGGAGAAAAAATCTTGAATCAGCAGAGAGAAAAAAAATGTGATTTAAAAAAAAAAATTCTCAAGCTTAGTGCTTTTTTTTTTTTGTCTGGAATAGTGATTCTGAACCCCCTGGAGCTGGCAGTACTGCATCAATGCAACAGAAACAGGTCACAACTGCTGCAGGACTTTGATCTGAGCAAGAAAGGCATTAAGTGCGAAGCAAAACGCGGTGAAAGGGCAAGGATCAGCCTGATTGAGTCTTGTGCCCAAACTCAGACCCTCGACCAATATCCAGACAGCTGTTTTCAGCACCCAGTTTCCATATATAGGACTACTGCTTTTCAGAGGAGACATGAAATAGGGTGCAAACCAGCAAACAGAAGTAACCTGGGCTACCACGCATCACAAGTAAAGGCTGAAGGTGGAATGCGCTGGTTCCAGTGCATGCCCCGGCAGAGCAGCAAATACAGAAACAGGTAAACCAGAACAAAATGTAGCCAGAGACAAAAGATCATCCTGCACAGGGCAAAGAAGTCAGTCAATAATTTACACTCCAAGAAAAGCTTATACTTTCACAGGGCTGAACGTGAAATCACAGAACTAGAAGGCATCTGCAGAAGTTATCGAGATCATCCTCTGTGCCAAGGCAGGATTAATACAGTTATGTCACCCTTAACACACATTTGCCTAAGCTTCTCCAGGACTCTCAGCAACCTACTGAATTGCTTCACTGTCCTCTCTGTTTGGAGGTTTTTCCAACTCATCAAATGTCAATATTCTCTATAATTAAGACTGAATCTAATATTTCTTGCCCTATTAACCACGGAAATGAAAAATGTTTTATTCCCTCCCACTCTGTAGCAGCCTTTTCCAGATCTGAAGGCTGGTTAGTTTATAGAAATAAAGGACTTGTTATTTTCCTTTAAGTCAAAGCACTTACAATTCATTTAAAAAACACACACAAAAAAAAAAAGAAAACAGTTTGTAGGCACTGTTATGAGTAAAAGCTGCAACTTGTGAGCAATAGCTCAAAGTAGTTTAAACATAACTTCTGGGAGAGATTGCAGAGGGATGCAGGCACACACAGATAAGCAGCTGGACACAAAGTGTGTCTGCTGATCCCTACCAACTGAATCCCAGTTTCCAGGAAAAGCCTAGAGAGAGTACAGGCACTGACTTCCATGGAAACTATTCCATTGAAAACCAAGGCCCTGCATCTCCACTAAGACAAGATCATGCCCAGGGCAACACACAAACACATCTCATTAAAATCAAGATAATTTCAAGTTAAGCTTGTGCTTATTGCATCGCAGCTTGGTATTGCACACAAAGGAGTTTATAATACACAATCGTTTTCAATCAGACAACCTAGACATTGTAAGAATTACATCTTGCTCTTAGGATTGCACTTGGACTGATTCTGCCAGTCCCCAAAGAGAGAATTTCACTGTTTATTACAACAGCTGGGATTAACTATGTACTCTAGTAAAGACACTAGAAATCCTAGCAGGAGGTAACTGTATAATCACATTTCTCATAGATATTTCAGAATGCAATACAAATCTCAGTTAGTGTTACTGACATTTCCAGAGCACCTAAACTCATGAAAGAAATTTTCATAGATTTATAAAAGGAAAGAGAAAAGCTTACTGGAAAACAACAGGCTGGCCACACTTATCTTAATTTGAATGAGGCTCTGGCAAACCAGAAAGTATAAAGGAAATAGTTGTGTAATGCCTAATGACTGCTTAGAATGGAGAAATGTTTCTTCTTTTATCTTGGCTTGTTATAAGGGGATGGGTCAGAGTACAATACAGCTTTAATAGGAAATTATGCCTATGATCAACTGAAGTTTTTAAAAGCCAAACACACATATTGTTCAGTGCCAGGTTAGCTTTGAATCACGTTGAAAATAATTTCTATTTGCTAGGAAGTTGTGGGTTTAACTTTACAGCACAAAAGCAATAAAATTACTTTCTTGCAACTAAGCCAAGGAGGATTGAGGATTGATTCTTATGAGACTAGGAAATAAATGCAGCTACATCTATTTGATAATCATAAATCAATATCCCATCTCTTTGTTCTCTGACTCCATACTGTAACCAACTATTGCAAATTAACAGGAAATAGTCATTGCCATACACTTCCAAAGCTTCCCATTTTCATATATCTCAGCTTCTGAAAGGTGCTAGAATCAGAGCACAGCATGCAGGCAATGAACAAGGTCTGTGTTTCACCAAGTGGAATCTAAGTGATGAACGCTCTGCTCTCTTGGCAGTCCCTTCAGCATCTCATCCCAAAGGAACCGGGTCATGGCAGTTGAGGAGGTTTCTGTGGAATGTTTTCTGGCCTTTGGTCCAGGCCCTGCTTGGAGAGATGTGAGACCCACTGGTCCTCAGCATCACTTACCCAAGCAGTGCAGTAGTAGGGTGACTACAGATGCAACACAAACTAAATGTAAACCTAGTCCTGGATAGCAGACGCAGCCCTTGCAGCCCTGTCCCTGAGCTGTCCCAGCAGGAAACTACATTCTATACCATATAAATAGGCTTTGCATTTTTAGAAACAATATGTTCATTTTTCCATTGCAAAATCATGCCTTATATTCCATATGCCAGGCATAAAACTCAAACTAATATGTATCAAGATTTTTATAGTTCCATGCCAAGAAAAACACCTCCAGTACTTTTGGTCTTGAATCTTGCATTTCTTGTTCATTTAACTTCAACTCCGTGTCTTCTGAGGCAAAAGTACCTTTTGTACACCAAGAGCTGCTGTTACCATCACCCAAACAGACCTCGTTAAGGGGCACTAGAATATTAGAGTAATGACTATAAGTACTGGGAGCAGTAAAAGTGCCCCAGGTGAGGATCTGACCCTTTTGACTATTATTTAAGAAGCTGCACTTTTCACAGCTCCAACCGATTGAAGTATGTTTAATTGCCAGCAGCTTTCTAGATGTATTATACAACTACAAGCTCAAGACACCCTAACAGATGATGTTAAAATCACAGTCCTTAGAAGCAAGAAAGGCAGCAATGGCAACGCACAGGCTTAACACCAGTCTCATCTGTTTATACTGGACATCTATCAAGTCCCTGGTCATTATTCCACTGCTTTTGCAATTAATATCCAAAGAATCCAAATTGATTTTAACATGGATGACTAGATTTTGATGGTTTTGATATTCCTGTTGTGCAGCATCTTACTCCTCAGAAAGGCTGGACAAAATAAAAATGTTGTTGATCTGATTTAAACTTAAATCAAAACTGGGAAGATTAATTGAGTGCAAGTGTAGTAAAAATCCTTTACACATAACACTACATCCCCCGCAGCATTTCTAACAGATGGGAATGAGCAGTCAGCAAATAACCTATTTGATGGCCAGATCTTCAGAAAAATGCCATCAGCAGTCACTATGGCAGACTCCAGTGAGCTGCATGGATTTACACCAGCAAGACGCCACGCTTTGCATATAACTTCCAGTAACTGGTTGTGTTTTTTTAAACTCTACACATGACTTAGCAATTACATTTTCTGAAGTGGGGCCCAAACCAGCAGGCTGCAGTTCCATTGGGTTAGGACTGTGCAAACGGAGGGCAAAGCCCATGTTGCAAAGCACTTGCTCAGCACTTTGGGGACTTGTGAAATCTTGGAGCCCCACCAGTAATATCTAACTCCCCCATCATCACTTTGATTGCAGTGAATCAAGCTCACCTTGCTGCCCTTCCTGCTGGGAGGACACAGCAGCTCAGGAGGAAAGCAGGGAGAAGCTGCTGAGAACTGGAATCTCTCAGGGAGGAGTTAAGTCCATCCAACATTTTACAGATGACAATTAATTCCTACAGAAACTCAGTTGTGGGCCAGAACAGCTCAGAGTCCAGGACACAGTAAGAGCAACCAAGTCTGGGTCTCCATTCTAACATTTGCTGGACATCTTTTTGGGCCCCAGGGCTTTGTTGCAGGTACCAAAGATCTAAAGCTGCCCTGGGGTTAATGCATCCCTTCCCAATTCAGCATGTTCCCCACCTGGATATTCTTCCCGTGACAGATGAAATCCATCCCTTTCTTTTGTTTTCTGTCCTCAAGCAACAAAGAAATCCCACAAAGTGTCAAAATGTATCATCTCTGTTGCCAGCTAACAATTCCTTATCGCCATTACTCATTTAGACTGTTTATGTTTTCCTATTGCCATAGTAACAACACAGCTAAAAAGAGCTTGCATGAAATAAATCAATGGAGTCTGCTGACCTGAAAGCCTCTCAATTAAACAACAGTTCATATTGAGGGGAGATGGTGAGCGACAGAACCTGCAACATATTAGTATTGGACAGGTTTTTAACACTCATGTGCTAGTAATTGGCAAACACAGTGTCTAAAGAGAACTGGCTAGTATTAAAACCTAATAGGAGAACATGATACAAGGAGAAGGACTTGAATGAGATGGTCATGATCATTCAACATTGTTGTAACATATTAATTAGGTGGTGATATTACATGCAAACATCAGAAATTTGGCCTCTACCCCAATGAATCTGCAGTCTGACACATAGCCCTTAATTCTTCGGTATACTGGTGTCCGTTTTCACACGAACAGCCTCATCGCACGAGATGCAAGACATGCGCAATCAAAACTTCACGTGATAGACAACAAATATTCAGAAAAAAAAAATCTATGATGGATGATCTGCAAAACGCTTTAGGGAGAGTATGCAGGGGGCTGTTATATAAAGGAAATCCAGACAAGTTCTGTTCACCTTGTTTTAGAATTTTTAACCTGCTCTCTCCAGTATTCCCTCTTGCCAAAATAGCAAGCTTTACTACATTTCTCAAAATATATATACTGTTGGTTTTTGCACTTTAATTAAGTGCATCAGAATGACTAAACACTAAAAAAGATTCCCAAAAAGAGACATTTTAATCTAGACGTCTAAACATCTAAAAAGTTTTGTGCCATTTGAGATGCCCTGGTATTTGCCACATGGTTTCCCAGCCAGTCCAGATTGTGTGTTACGTTCACGGTGTTGCAGCCCAGGAGGATAATCCGAGATACTGCAGGGCATCACAGTGAGGATGCAACAGGCATCAGTGTTTATGCAATGGAGTAAGTCCCCATATGCCTCCACACTATCCTCTAGCCACGTGGTTTGATAGTCTTTGATCAGAAGACCTAAATCAAGTCTTGCTTTGATGGATTTGGCTCCTTTTAACAATCTTTACTGCTCGTACTGCAACAGGAAAGCCTCAAGTGCCTTTTCAGCTTTGCTTCCCATCAGCTCCACCGTTTGTGTTTATTTGTACCACCCGTATATCCAAGAGCCCTTTTAATAGACTGAGATGCTGTTGTGCTGTATCAGCAAAACCCAACAATGGGCAACATCTTACAGATAAGTGTTTGAGTGATACCGTACAGATAAGCATATGAGTGAGCAATGGAGATGGATGGATGGGCTGTAACACAAGGAAACAGCACTGCCATAGTGGAAGACAGTGCTTTCAGCAGACCAGAGACACAGCCATGGTTAACTAGGTCTAGCAGTGCTGCTTCTGACACTGCAGCAACACTGGCAAGCTTTTCAGAACAGTAACTGAGCCCAAGGAATATCCAGTGACAGAGAGACACAGATTTCTAACGTGAAATGTGTCCTTCATTCTGCCCTTTTCCTACTATTCACAGTGTAAGCCTGGGTACAAACAAATATGCAAATGAAAAATGAAGGCTGGAAGGATACATGACTGCTCTCTATGAAAATGCTGGTCCAGAAAATGAGCAAGCAGAGAAAAGAACTACTGAAGCTGAAGGAAAACCTTGGCACAAGAAGAAGGAAGTATCAACTCACCATAAGTAAGTTTAGGCTTAAAATAAGGAGGATTAGAAACCCCTTCAGACGAGTAAGAATCTTCTAATAGGACAGGGAAAGGCTGAAAAGTAATTAGCTTTGTGACAGTACAGGATGCATTTATGAAAGACATTTAATGCTGTGGCTGCCCATAATAGCAAAGGACTGACCTTCATGACCCAGGTCATCCCTCCTACTCCAGCAGTGCATACCTCCCCAGAACACAGAAAAGGCCACAACTCAATACCTATACACTCATTTTGTGCTTAATCCCTTGCTACAGTAGCCAGTGGAAGAGTGAACAAGTGGTATGGAAAAAAATTATTAGTCCAAGAAAATGCATTAAGCAAAAATAGAGTAAGCCAGGATATCAAAAACCCTAATGTGTTACACTTGAAATTCAGCTGTTTAAATCTTCCATCCCCAACTCCAAAGCAGAAAAACACAAAAGTGATTACGGAATCGAATCCTCTGGTTTTATGTTTGGCATTAAACAGGTCATAAAAACTATTGACTTTGGCTCTTTACGCCTTTAATACATTAAAAATAATTACAACCATGCCCCGACTGAAAAATAATCTCAGAAATCAGCATGTGAATTTAGGGGTTTGGAAAAAAGCACACAGAGCTCATCCCAGGCAAGAGGACAGGGCAGCCTGCACAGCCATGTGATTGCCAGTGCATCCCATGCCGCAGGCTTGTACAGTCCTCTGGCCAGGGTCAAAATCCTTCATTACTACCATTAATTCCACAGTAAGTTAATCCTGGAAACTAGAAGAGAGTTGCTTAAATTATAAGAAAATGGGTAGAAAGAAGGTGTGACTGTTTTTCAGCCACTTAGGAGGAAAAGTGGCATCAGAGACACCACATACAGCATAAAGAAAAGCTGAATTCCTTTCAAGAACTGCATTTACAGCATGCCTCTACTCATTCCTGCTCCACGTAGAGCTTCCAAATGTACCGAAGGGGGAATAGGATTGAGTCAAGCACTGAGACAAAACTTCAGAAATCCCTTCCAGTTCTGGGTGTCTCCCATTCTGAGAGCCTCAAATGACACTCCTACAGCTGATATTCAGATTCACTGCTTATTGTCTTACCTTGCCAGGCAGTGTGATTCTCGGCTTCTCACACACGGCACTACACTCGCAGTGAGAGTCTGTTAGATCTGCTCTGGCAAAGTGAAGCAAAACTCAGAGACCACAAGTTCCCTTTCTAGATGCCAATGTACAAGAGGTTGCTTTGCTTTCCATCTGCTCTCCTTAACACTGAGATGACTAAAGACAAAATCTATATTAATGAAAGATTCCACAGAAACCAAAGACCTTGGCACCAACCTTCTGCATTAAAAGCTTCAATTTCTCTGTCTGCAAGTTCTGTAAAGCCCAGTTGAAAGCCAGCTTCTTAATTCATGTAAAGGCACACAAATTCTGTGATTCTATGAAACGACATTTCAAAGCTAAAACAAACACACAGTCTTTGGTGCAGTCAACATGCTCAGTGACAATGGGATGGTTCCGCACCTATATACACCTTAAAGTATTTCTAGGTTTTAAAAAAAATCATAAATCACCTCTTCAAAATCACCTCATTCACCCTGGAGTTAATGCCACATGAAAGTCTCACCTTATTCCCTCTTAATATTTCCGAGTGCTTAACTGCAGGTTTAGAAGCTCTTCCATCAGCATTCAGTTTTGAAAATTGTAGTAATTACTTTCAACTGAGATTGTATATAGTAATCTGCTTGTTACCTCTTTGTTAAAGTGTCCCACTGTGAACATAGCAGCTGCAGGAGGTATTGCAGCTCTCCTTCCCATTTCAGGCATTTGCAATTTTATCAGCTTTTGAAACAGAAGTTAGGTTGGGTTTTGGCAGTGTAGCAGGACAGAAAGTGTAAAAACACTTGCAACTTTTTGTTGGTAGAAGTCTACTCAGGGACGTGGCTGGGATGTAAGGTCTTTAAAGGATGTAGTTACAAAACCTCTGTTCACTTTTAGGGTTCTTGTGTTCTTTTCCAAGCAGGTGTTCAGATGGTTCAGTATCTGGACCATAAGCAGATAAGCTGCAATCTATTTGGCAAGAATACCTATCAATGCTATTTCTTTGTTGTAAGTACATTGATATGATCATATTAACCTTATCAAACAGTGCTACCAGATTAAAGGCACGCATTTACTCACAGCATAAAACTACCTCTGTCTCATTTTACTATGGAACAAAGATGTCAGTGTTACTAAGCTCTATAAACATTCTTCACTTGTCAAGCAAGGTTAAACGGGGATCCCCATGGCATTGCATCACTCAGACTGTCGCCAATTAAAAGAGGAACCTTTCTGTTCCTCATCTTTTGTTTCTGATTGTAGGCACTTCGAGGCTGAAGCCTCTGGAGCCTAGAAGCAGCACCCACCTCCATGGGGCATTGCGTCCACCATAGTGTCTCTGGGGGCCACTTTCAGCCCCTCGGTTCAGCAGCTCTAGACCCCACTCCACTAGAGCCTCAGCGCCTTTTTCTCCTCCCTTCTTCTGGAGAGATGAAAGTTCCAGTGATGGGCTTGCTCAGGTTCCAGCTCCATAGATGGAAACTCCTTGCCTTAGCTCTTTAATCCACCTCAACATCCCCCAGTTACTTGCATTGACTCATTCTTTTGTTCTTTGAAAAATTATTGCCTGCAAACTCCTGTAACCGGGTCACAACTTCCCATCTGGCAGAGAAGCAAAGCTGCTTTCCGGCACAGGTATCGCTAGTGCCGCTATCTCTCTCTGCCTGAAGATTTCAACAACGCAGCTCTCTGGTGACTTCAGCCAAATGAAGTCTGCCCTATTAGCTCCGGTCTCTCCTGTCCTGTTTTACAAGAGACTCTCCCCAGCCTGAAGCAGCGTGTCATCCAAATGACAAGTCCCTTCAAGAGAAAGAACAGGTTTTCCAGTTTAAGGCCAAAAAACTAATTTAAAGAAGAATATAAAAACTCCTTCTCTTGCAGCATATGGAACAAAACACACTCTGTAGGGTGCAAGGAAAGCTTCACAGGGTTCACAACTCTTCCTTTTTGGCTATGAACACACATCCAGTTAATGGTCTCTGGCAAACTACAGCTTGAACACCATGATGCAGTTTTACACAGATTATTATTGTCTAGCAAATCTTTTTACTGACTGTTAGAGTATTTTTAATGAGTAGGAAGTAAGGGGGAGTTTGCCACTGAATTTTACTTTGAAAGACATTTTTCTGTAACACAGTGGTACGTTTAATTGGCACATGGCACTTGGTGCAAAGGCATGCACACAGCAACGCACACCTTTCCCACTAGCAACCGCAGTTATCCCAGTGCATATACTCTTCAGTTTCCAGAAAAAAAGGGCACAACAGAACAGGAAGGACACAGTCATAAGACATAGGGCCCAGCTCTGAGACCAGGCAGTAAGACCCATAGCCTATCGAGGTCTGCCAAGCAATAGGGTAATGGATCACAAATCGCTGCAGGGGGAGAAAAGGCGGGGGGAGGGGGTGGGAAAGAAAAGGAAAAAAAATTAAAACCACTTTGGACTGGTTCCTTTCTAACCCAGTCATAACGGAAGCAAAGTCCATGTTGCCAGGCCAGGGGAGCAATGGGAGGAGTCCAGCACTACTGCACAGCAAGTCAGGAGCTCAAACATCCACGGACCTTGGAACTACTTGCAAAATCCTCTAGTGCTTCGAACACTGTGTCCAGTGTTTGAACTCATTCACACCTTGTCTAGCCTCACCACAACTGGTGCCAGGACTGACACACGTCCGTGCTGGCAGCGTGAAACACTCCATCTGCTCATACAGATGCCTCCCCTTCCCTCAGCTTAGAATTGTTCACACTGGGAAACAACACATACACAAACCCAAACTTTCCCTTGAAAGAGATGATTTTTTTCTTTTTTTAAGGAGACCCAGGAGCACGAAACAGAAGGAATCGATGCTGTGAAGGATCAGACCCTTCAGAAAGCAGGCCGGGGCAGACAGACGGGGAGGGCTCCTGGCTCTGCTTCTACAGACCTTGCCCTCTGCTGGACAGGTGAGGGTTAGGCTCCACAGCAGAAGAACAGGGATAAGTTGGGCATCGTGCCCTGGGGTGAGAAAGTGCATAGGGAGATGATGAGGAGCTTGGTCAGCAGGGCCGGGGCAGTGGAGGAAGCAAGCACTCCTCCTGCTCACTGTTCACTGTACTTTTGTTTCCCCTTTTCTTCAGTCTGCCTTTTCTCTCCTTGCTACCTCGTATTTCAGTGGGCTTCCCCCTTTTGTTTTTTCCTCCCTCACTCTCACAGTCTGATCTCCCTCTGCACTTCCAGCCCTATTTATTCCTTCCTTTTCTCAAATACCCACTTGTCCTTTTTGTTTCCATTAAGCAGAGATGGATGGAGTCCCCAGCCAGACCAGTAACACCCTCAGCAGCCAGCAGCAGACAGCCATCAGCGTGTCTCATGGTCACCCACAGCTTGGTGCCACCCAAGTCCCTGTGGCGAGGAAGACAGCGCAGCACCCACCTGTGCCCACCACACAGTGCAGCAGCTGTGCCACACGGAAGCAGCTGCTCTCCCGTAAGCCTGTTGCATTTCACTCTTTTAACATTTTGTGTGCCTTTGTTTCTCAGCTCCATCATTACAGCCAGGGATCACCCCCTCCTTCCCAGGGATGGTTTAGCAGTCCAGCAGAGCCCAGGCAGGAAGATCCACCATGGCCAACTGAGGATTTCTCCCCCTTTTCAGTAGAGCCTGTGCCCCCTTCTTGACTTGCATTTGGTGACACTGGTGGACACGTTGGAGACTTGTCATCCCCTCCAGCACATAATCTCTGTCCCTGACAGCACATGAAGCCCCCATCCTGGGCAGCAGCCCCTGTGCCGGTTGAGCCGCACACACAGGACAAGGCAAACCCTAAGGTTTACACATCTGCAGCCACGGGGGACTGCAACTCCTTTAATTTATAAAAGACTGTTACATTTGTGCTGTCTTCTAGCTCAAAACCATAATCTTCCTCTGTGAATGCTTCACAGCTCATTATCAAGACCAAGGTTTGTTCTGTGGAAAAGACTATTTTTTACTTATTCTTAGACAACACTAAAAATCCTGAAAGATTTGACTCTGAAGAAGTCTCTGGGAAACACGACCTTTGGGCATAGCGGAACATAGACTTTTCCAGTTTCCTTCATATGTACAAGGCATCTGCCCTGCTGGACATCAAAGAAAGCCACCAGGATGATAAGAATCTTTACTTTGGCAGAAAATGGCCAGTAGCACATAAACAAGAGGCAGACTAAGATGGGAGTTGGCCTGCTGGGGTTATGTGTGCTACCCATGACTCTCAAGCATGGCTGTGTGCTGTCTTGATTTTGATTTAGTTACCTGTGCCTTATTTTTATGGATTTATTTAGAAAATCGCATAAAGCAATAAATAAATATCTAAGGCACCTGAAGAAAACTGCACACAGAATGCCTTCTTTACACCACATATTCAGACTCCTGCTATCTACTAGATATTATTTTTTGCTAAACCATACAGATTCTGAAAACTCCTGCTCTCATATTTAATTTGTCTGACAGCGCCTGTTTTGCTGACCTCCAGGGCTCCCTGCAAGGCCTGTTTTCCCAGACTCTCAGAGGGCTGGACTGGGCTGGCTCAAATGAAGAGTGTCACATTTACTGCGGGCTGGGAAAAGATGAGGGCTCTGCTTAGTGCTGACATGTGTCAACTTTAAACCCGTAATAAGAGCATTTTTAGAAACAGAATCGTCTGCGTGCTTTTGTCTGGAGCTGACTGTGTTGTGTTGCCTGGATGGAGGAGGCACAAGAGGATTGTGAGGTCACAAAAAACTGGATTATGACAGTGAATCAACAGGGTACTAAGAATAGGCTAATTAGAAAGGAAGAATCTGCATCTACACACACATCTTGCTAATCAGTGATTATGGGAAAGAAAGGCTTGAGAAAATACGTGGCAGCTAAATGGGATTTTAACACGATACTGAAGAGCCAGAAAGACCCTTCCCCTCAAGGACAAGCAAGCATAAAAGCATCAGGTACAGTTGATAAGAACAGCCCTGTCCCACTGTGATGGAGATGTCCTTCACATCAACAGCATGGTTGGGATCATCTGAAGTTCAGCAGTGATGACTGATCTCAGTCATCTCAGACGCCAAGAACAGCCACCATCGTGGCAAAGAGCCTTCAGAAATCTGCGTGATTTCAGATGCAGTTCCCACAAGAAGACATTGCCCTGTCAGGCAGATGTCACTTCATGTTCATAAGGGATAAGTCTTAGGGAGAGTTAGGGATCCATCACAGGCTCCAGAGAGCCACTGACACTGTGAATTCCTGAGTGGACCATGCCAACACATTAAAGACAAAGAGGAGAAGGATTCTATCTCTGCACAAATTCCAGCCAGGGATCTCCACCCAGATTTCCCTGCAAGTCTGTTGACATTCATGGTGTTGATACACTGGCTTTAGCTTTTCCACGAGGTTACCAAGTTCTCCCCTCAAGTGGACAATGTCTTTGAAGTGGTAAAGGACAGAATTAGACTTAAAAAAAAAAAAAAATGTTCCATGCTACAAAAGGAGACTTCTTAGTGAGCAGAGTATCTCTAATAGCACGTTCCTGCACATAACAAAACCTGAAGCACAGATAAAGAACAACAGAGCTAACATGCAATGGAAGTAAGCAACAGTAAAATTTAGCACTGGTGAAAACAGTAAAAGCTTTTACATTGGCATCTAACATTAAGTAGCTGAAGTTACGTCTCTAAGCTAGAGTCGAAGCGTACGGTCGTAGGGTTCATATTGCAATAACAAGAATTGTCCCAAGAGAAGACGCAGACTCCTGGCTTTGTACCGTTCACAACCCACTTGTGCAGCGTCCTCACAGTTTACAGTGTCAGCCAAGACCCAGGAGCGTACTCACTCCAGGGGCCATCTGTTATCCTCTGCACAACAACCTCAATTAACTCATTGTCACTGGGAAATCATTTACTTAATAATACATTGAGCTGGCTGTTCTTCCTGCAGAAGAAAGTTCTTCCATAAACATAAGAATGTATTTCCAAACTTCAGCATTCAACACCTGCTGCCCTGCCTATTCCAGATTCTTCATTTTTAAAGTCTCTTTTTCTGACACAGACTTCTGTGAGGAAACAGTTTATTCCATAGTTTGCTTGCAGTCTTGAATAGCCCTGATTAATAAAAAGATCAAATTAGTGTTTCCCAAATTACGTCTTAAAGTGTAGGAGGAAAATAAAACATTCCCATTCTATTCCAGTGGCTGGTGAGAACTGCTTCCATTTTAATGGCAGAGATTTACTCCTAACCCCTCTCCCCATAAGATTATTTACTCATGATACGTTTTTTTACAGACTGGGGTCCTTGATCCTGCAAGCACTTGTGCACCGAGCAGCATGCCTTATCTTAGTTGGGCTCATTCAGAGATACAAGTCTGCAGGAATCAGGGCCATAGTTGTATTTCTGAATGCTGCTGGAGTACAAAGACTGCAAAACCAAAAAGACACAGTGTCAACAAAGCCTCAAGGCAGAGCAGCTCCCTGCCTGTTGACTGAACAGTGTACCTCTAAAGGACTATAAATGATGCAATCATGACATTTCCATTAATTTACGGCAGTATTTATAACTGGAAGGGCATGGTAGAAAAACCAGATTTAACGTAAGCCATGTTCCTCAGCACCCCTTTTAAACAACAAAACAAAGCTAAATAAACAATTTGAGACAAAATAATAATCTAAGCTGACTATGCAGTATTTGACTTGCTTTCAAAACCATTTCGTGTTTTTAGAAAATACTGTGGGTTCTGTACTCTCTGCGGTATTTCCAGCGGACACAGCTCTTCCTGTGGTATTAGACCTGGCACTGCCACAAGAACTTTGCCCCTGATTGTCTCAATGAAAACACCACAAAAAAGAACACTTTCCATGACTGGCTGAAAACATCTAGAATACACATATGTACAGGGATACACTTATATATATATATCAGGAAAGGGAAACAGATAAACATCTGGAAAACAGATGAAAATACAATGAATGATTTTACCAAAAGGAGGAAAAAAGACAAGGATTTGGGGAAGGATTTTTGTTTGTTTGTTTGTTTTTTGAGAGATTCCAGTCAGGCTCAAAAGCTTTGCTCATTTTTAGCTGGTGGATTTGAGCCAGAGCCTTTCCTTGGCTCTGACTCAACTCTATAGCTTTGATTCACTGAAATCTCAGCCTCAGCTGGGGGAAGGGAGATTTGTCAAGGGGTAGGCAGGAATGGGAGGCGCCGGCTCACCCACCTCAGTCCCTCTCCCTCCAGCTGTGGCACGGGGTCCCCTCTACCTGGAACCTGTTCAACTATCCTTCTTTCCAGAGTTACTGGATCATCTAGCCTCACCAGGTCTTTTTTGATGTGTGAAAGCAGAGTCGAAGGGAATGAACCAGATTATATATAGACTATTACATGGGCTTCAAACGGGTTCCGATAATGTCACACTTCTCTGGATGCTGGTCAGGACATCCTGCAGCCACGAGACAGATACCTTCCACACGCTGGCAGGGAGTAGCCATTTCCAGAATAGAGGCTGGCTTTTTCTGTCGAGTACAAAACAGTGCTTGGCAGCTGCAGGTCCCCAGCACAGTGCTGGAAAAATGCCCCCACAGTCCCCATGAGAGGCCAGCTCCATGGATGAGAGGGTCTTTTCTTCGCTACCCGTGTTCATGTATTCAAGCACGGCTCCTGAGCCTCCCAGCACAGAGCCAGCAGGGAGGTGGTGGGCTACCTGCCTTCTAGGAACTGCTCTAAGTCCACTGCCTTCTTACACATTATTCTAATGAGCCAGGAGATGAGAGTGACTTCACAGCACAGTCAGACCTAAACTGATGAGCTAAAGTCTGCAGCTTTCATTCAACCATTTCGTTATCCAGGTCACACAATTCTCTCTGTGAGCTCCAAAAAAAATACATTATAGTGAACGAAAACTGTAAAGGGAAGCAGGTCAAGCTTAGACAGACACGTGGAGGGAGGCGAGGAGAAACACACAGCTAATTGCAGATTGCTGCCATTGCCATATTAGTCATGCAACATAAATGCTGTCAAGTAAGAAGCTTTATGGGAACAGACTTTGATTTTGACTATAAATTAAGTATTGTCAGAGTTGACAGATATGTGCTGAGATCTTTCACATATACCTAGCAGGGGTCACGGGCTGTATTTAAGACCAGGCTAGTTCTGCAAGCACAGCTGAGCGCTGCTTGGGATGCCATGGAGAGAGGAGAAAGTAAAGAGAGGAGGAGGCAAAGAGATTGAGTTCGGTGGTGAAAGAACACACATACAGAGGTGGTCTCAGACCACCTCTGCTTGCAGCAGACCCAAAGAGCTTTTCCTCCAGGTCAGAGTAACCAAAATGAAACACTGCTTGACCAACTATTTTCCTCATTTTGGTGCAAATAGAATCCAGAGTCTTTAATCACATGGAGATTTTTCTCAGCAATTATACTCTTCATTAAGGAAACCTCTTTTCTTCCCTAGTCTGCATAAAAAGGGTAAAGGTACAAGCTGTGGCCATTAGGCATGCCTTCTTTCTTTCAAAGGAAGTAATTTAGAGATTTTTTTCAGATTAATTTCTGACTGCATAAATGGTTGAGCTAACTCCATTTTGCTGTGCTCTGCAGTAATTAATATCATGACTCCAAAATTCCAATTTAAAACTTCTCAGTCAAAAAGTCTTGCAGAAGATGGGAGTCAGATATTCTGCCTTTGGGTATTTATCCTCATCCAAAATGTATCTATTCTTAACACAGAGCCATGTTGTAACAGCAAAGAAATACAGACCCTTTCACCCCAAGCAAGCAATTTCATCAGAGCAAGTATTATCCCTGAACCTTCGGCAAACTGGGGTTTGTGTTGCTGTAGGGTTCCTGATGTGGGACGTTTCCAAGACCCCCCAGCCAGGCTCCCTTCTCTAGTTTTTAGCCAGCAGTACACTGCTATCCCACTCCAGCAGATGAAAAATTTCCAGAACTGTCTGTGTAAAACATCAGCCAGAAAAAATAGACTCTAACAAACGAAAAATGCAACATGGAGATTAGAGTTGCAAAATGGTGAGAGACCATCACTCCAGAGGGGTAACTAAGCAACAACTGCTTTGTTTTGTTTTGAAATCTATACGAGGAATAAAAATACCACCAAGCATAGAGTCAGCCCAGAAAAAAAATATTCTCTCCTCTGAAGAAGAGCTGGGGCAATGTCAACTAGTCTAGTTGCATGCAGTGCATGAAAGTGTCGTCTTTGTTTTAAAACAGCCATCTCAAAGCTTCTTTTGACAGCCTTGCAAGTGACTCCTCAATGTCCCAGACAGAGACAGGACACCCGTACTGATGTTTTCCTTGGTTTTATTTGAAAACAATGTATTTAAGATAGGTTTGCTATTCTTGAATAACCTTGTAGTAATTCTGAAAATCTGAAGTTGATTTGCTAACAGAAATAAAGCTACCCTTGGAAGTGATGTGAGCTTATATGTACTGAGGGGTATAACCACAGCAGAGGGTTAATTAACCTAGTGAGCACTGCATTAAAACCCTATTAAGCTAGGAAGTTCCAAATATCTGTCAAAGGGAACATTGTCCTTTCCACAGCCAAATATACTCTTTAAATTCATGAAAACCCAAAATAAATCAGTCCTCAGGTAAATTCTGCTGGAAGAACTCTAAAACTCAGGCTGAGACACGGTAAGACACTTAACATAAAATAAAGAAACACAAAGTGCTGTGTAACTGTTTAAGGCTTTTACCATTACAAAGGAAAGACTCTTCCCCAAGTCCAAGACAAGACACAGGGCACCATCAGAGCAACAGTCCTTGCTCCTTGAGCCTTAACCTCTTTAAATACTGATTAGAATGACAAAGGACATGAGGAAAATCTGCAGCTCTAACCAAAAGCATACTAAATCCTCACCAGTCCAAGCAGGATTCACTAGTACTAGTAAAACCAAATAGCAACAAATCAAAAGGAAGACGAATCCCAACAGATGAAGACTGTTTATCATTAGGAAGAAGAAACTACCAAGGGGTCTGCAAAGGCTGCTGCTGCTGTCGTAGCCCTGGGGACTCCCCTGCTGTGTGCCCCAAGGGCAAGCCAGAGGAGCTCGGGTCTCTGGCAGTGACCAAGCTACCGCCCAAACAGCCACAGCACCAGCCAGGAGCCACAGCACATCTGCTGCCACGCAGCAGCAAGTTCTCCTAGAGAGGGGAAAAACGCTTGGCAAAAGATAACACATAGAGGAAAGTGGGTTTAACTTACTAAATTGAAATTGAAATCTTTAGTGATGTTGAGTTAGATCACCACCACAGCTCACTTCAAGATAGCTTTGCCGTCAAATCATTACGAGGCTGAAATGTTCTTACTGAATCAATACAGGGACAATCTTTATAAGAATTTAAGCACATAAAGATAGAGAGGCGACTCGTAATTTCCTAAAGTATCCAAGTAAATTGTTCCTGCATAAGATGAGGATCACTAGAAATCCTAGTTGGTGCCCACATGCATTTTGGGAACCTGTCATAAACCTGTCCTTTAACCCCTCAAATAGGAAGGCTTGCTTTCAGGCGTTAACTGCAATCGTTTTTACCACTGGACAGTTTTGAATATCTTGATGTGATATAAAGATATCTGAAAACTGAATGAGCTTACTTCTGTCACTTTCTTGACCTTTTACACGAATGTAACTGTATCAACATCGGTGGAAGAACATGTCCCAACATTTATAAATAGTACTCTCCCTTTGTCATACGAGCAGAAAAATATTATGACATACTCTGTTAACATTTATAAACACACTTCATCCAAATCACAGAATAATGTTCCAACAGAGTGATAATTTCCTTCTATAGCAATGCAGTGTGCAAAGTCATCCCTATCCTGATGAAGAAACAGCATAAGGTTGGAGGTGGTACTCCTTCAGAGGTAGGCACAGAGAACATGGAGAGTTGCCCACCACTCCCGTGGGTGTCCCCGGTGTCACTCCTCACACACCAGGAGATCTGGAGGTAGAGAATTCTCCAACGAACCAGCTGCAGGGGTCAGGAGATAAATGTCTCCGAGAAGGAAAATTCTGAACAACCAGCTTGTGAACAGAGCTCCCGGAGGGGTTGTGCACCTCTCTCTACACTCAATCCCCTGACAGTGACGTGCAGCATGTAGTTCAATTAAAGTAGGAGAGAAACTTCAACCATTTCTAAGACCCAGGACTGTTTCTTACTGAGGTCAGACAGTGATCCGTCTGAGTGCGAAGGGATTTGGACTGGATCCTGAGTAATTTATATCACACATATTTTTAAAGTACTTCAGTCTGTCTTTAAGGAAGCAAAATCTGTGTTTCAGCACCTGAAGAAGTCTTGCCATAATTGCTATTTTGCAGTGAAGACAAGCTCTCTGCCCCCATGGCACAGCAGAATGTCAAGTTGTTGCTGTTGCTAACGTTGGCTAGACTGAAGGTAGTAGAATGCTGCACTGTTAAAATGAAATTACAATTTCATTGTGATGAGTCCAAACAAGCATCCATTGGGGTTATGCCCTTCTCATTCCAACAGATGGAGACAGAGACCTTTGGGTTTAAGCATCATGCCTCAATCTCAAAATCTACAAATTTAGTTATTACCCTGGTTTATCCATGCACATTCCCAAAATCTTTAGACTCTCATGTAACTTCCTACTAGAGGAACAACAAAAATAGGGGAACCATATCAGTTTACAGGATTATGTATAAAAATAAAATGAAGGAGTAAACTTAAATAAAAAAAAAAAACAAGAAAACAATCTTTTTCCTCTCCTATACTAGATTACACCCAGTCATAGTCCAGAAAGCAGTGCTAGAATGAGAGAGAATAGGTTTGCTCAAACTGTATTTAACCAACTTCAGTAATAAAATTCTCTTGAGTTCCAGAAAACAGTCTAATAGTTGGAAGAAAAAACACAGGTCAAACATTTTCACTGTTTCTGGTGCTCTAAAGGTGTGGATGCTCTTTGTGCTTCATAACTGCTGACTAAGCAGCTGAAGCCAATGAGGGTTCTGAGCTGCTCCGTATTTCAGTAAAGCATGTCACATCCCCAGAATATGCTGGGTTCCTAAAAATAACCTTGGGAAGTTGTGTCTTTGCATTTCAGCAAACCAGGGAAATGTTGCAGTAGATCCTGTTGACATTGACTTCCTACGGACTCCAAGGTGACTGTCTTGCTCAGTAACGCAGAATTCAAAAGAAACTGTTTCTCTGGGCCATGTAAGGTTACTGAATTCAAGATACCTTTCAAAGCAAAGTTACCTGATACATTTAAGATAGCCCCCTCTCCCTCTTCTGGAAATACATAGCCAATGTACTATCATTTGAACTGTAACATCTCCCTATCCTACCTCCACTCTAAAGTCATCTGTCTAAGCATTTTCTGAAAAGCTGCAATTCACTGTTACCGCAACGCACACATTTTTTTTCCCCTGATATGCTTTTTATACTTCCACCTCATGACATTCACTACAGCAGTTGGCGCTCTTTCTTCCCTCCAAGCTCAAGTGTTTCATCTTCAGGAAACATCCCAGCTCCCCTGGCCAGCAGGATAAGAAACCGGAGTTGGTTTCTGTACTTGGTTTTACTGAAACAGTTGACAACACTTGTCAAGTTCCCAGCCTGAATCTCAAATCTGGTACACACATAACACATACCTCTGACCTTCTAGCAACCTCTACCATAAAGAAGCAAATAATAGAGACAGTTCTCCTTTCATACATGTATTACTTTATCCACTGAACATTTGCTGGATTTCAGCTGAAAATGGCAGTGTTAATTGAAACAAAAACTTGTTTTGACTATTTAAAGCAGTAGGACCCTGCTTAAAACTAGTTTATCTTGAAGATAAAAGCAAAACGTACAGGTGTTTACTGTTTATCAGGCTTACATACAATTTGTAAAGCTAAGCAATAAATTCAATGTCTGTGTATGTCATGTCTCTCTTTCCTCTTCAGCAGCTCCAAGCTCTGCACTTTTCTTACTGCTAAAACTGTGTTACTGGTTCACCATCTTGCCTGTTCCAGCTCTTCTTTGTCCAGCTTCCTTACCCCCAACTCTTCTCCTCCACTCCAGCCCGAAGTGAGCTGCTGAAATCCCCTCTGATTTTCTCCAGTGGTTTCCTGTTATTACTGCAAACTCAACCTACTGTACTCTATATGTTTTTCACATCATCTACATCTTTGCTCCACTCTAGCTCCTCCCACATCATTGTCCCCGTTTTTATTTTCTCAGTTTTTTATCTTTCCTTTGCACTCAGAGCAGCTTCTCACTTCTCTTCAGCCCACTTTGCCTCCAAGTCTCATCAGCAGGTCTGTTTGCGCTAGACCTCTTTTTTTCCTCTTTGCTCTTTACTCATTAACCACCAACACTCTAATTCTCCCCTAAAGTATTTCTTCCTAGCTTGATCTTGCCTCTGTCTACCTTAACTTCTAACCTCTTCCACACAAGAATCTTATCCTGATGTTTGCTTCCTGAACATAATTTCAACATGTCTTCACAGGGGAAAAAAAAGGTTAAAACAAATAACTCAAATGCTGTAGGAGTTTCTTGAAGATAAACATACCGAATTCAATGGGCAGTTTAAGCTTTACCTTAGAACATATAAGCAGCTCAGAAGAAAACACAGACACTACCCCATAAAGGCAAACAACTGAGGTAGTTACACAGTTACAAGAACAAATTGTGTGTACGGAAGATTTTGTTTAATTGTAAGCAAATCAAAGATGCAGATCTCTCGTACTTATTAGTCGGCCTGACTGTCCATGGTGTGTTTTTTTACTCAGGTAGAAATAGCATGGCTCTAGATGGGCCCATGAGACAGCTCCACCTCCTGAACTGTCACCACCCTTGAAGCTGACCACTTTACTGGGAAAAGAAAGAATACACTTAAATACATCAGTGTAAAAGTAGCTCCTTATTTTCAATTTCTAATACCAAAGCGTTGTTTCATCCGGCAAATGGTATCCAATTTGATGCTCCTTTTTATGGCGTGACCACAGAAAGCCAAAGTGATGGAAAACAGCCTGAGCAAGATTCAACACCATCATGAAGAAAGATATTTAGTCTGGAAGCTCACTCTATTGTCTTTCTCTGGCAACCGTCTAGTTGCTAGCCAGACTTAAGATTTCACTCGCAAGTCTGTCTTACTTTTGAAGGCACAGATGAAAATTGAAGCTGCAGAGGTTAATAAAAGCCAAGCTTTGTGCTTCCCTAGGGACAGCTGCATCTGGTCTGAACCTGCACTTGTTCTACTGCAGTCGATGGAGTGATGACAGTTCACTAAGGCTCAGGCTTTGCCTCCAAAGACGTATATGGGTTTTTTTCTGCACTTTATTTAATTCCAGAAGAAGTGTTGATTTAGGCAAATCACCCAAAGCACGGTTGTCCCCTTCAAAAAGTAACGTAGACTGCTGAAGGAACAGATCCAATGGGAAAACAAAGCTCAGACTAACACCGTATGACCAGTCCCTGCCAAACAGAATCAGCAAAGATTAGGCACAGCAACAGTGTAAAATACGCAAGATAATAAGCATGGCACAGCATGAACTAACAGTTCACAGAACTAACTGCAACACATGAATAGGATGTAAAGTACTAACTTCAAAAACCCCTCTAGAAAAACGAATCGTAATCAGCTCCACGCATCCACCATTCATGTACAAAGACCACAGCAATATTAAACTTTCATAAACCCTTTGAAAATATCTGGAAAACAACTCAGGCAATATTTGAGCAAGGCTAAAAAGTAAACAAGTAAATCAGTAACTAGTATCAAGCTGTCACAAACACACATGATACAGACTGAAAACACAGTCACAGACAACTTTCTGAAAAAGATAACAACAACTAAAACCAACACACTTTGTATGTTACTCAAATAGATACCAAACTGTAAGTGTTAGGAACACAGATGTCCAACTCCCCCTTTTATTTCTAATCATAAAATACCGCACTGTTTCTGCACAGAAGGGAACAAATAGAAACAGCACTACGCATGTCTGGAGGCCAAATGCTATACGTTGAGGTTAGAAAGATGAAAGAGGATCCTCCAACCCTCAACAGAAGTCCTCAGCTTCCTGACAAACTGCAGACTGACAGCAAAATACAGACACAATCAGTCCCTCGGCGCTGAAACCCACCCTTTTTCCCATGCAGACTGTAGCGTGGTCACCCTCTAGCATCACGGACTCCAAAGGCAGCAGGCTGGGCTGGTGGACTGCTCGGTCCCAAGCCCTGCTGCACCTTCAGCTTCCCAATGGCTCACTGTCCCACCAAGGTGGAGCTGCAGAATAGACCCTGGAATCTGTGTGTAGCACATGCAACTAAGCAAGCCTGAAGTGAAACACACTAGAGTTTTGCAGGAAGAAAAGCAAGCTTAAAAAAGTAAGAAAAAGAGCCGTCGGGAAGCTGAGGAATCCAGGGTTCAAGCTCTTGGTCTACCACAGAGTTTTTGTGACCCCGGATGAGTTGTTTATTCCCCACACGCCTGAGCAATAGCTCCGTGGGTGGCGCAGAGGAGAAATACGTTAAAGACTGGGAGGTATTTGGATACAGGAATACCCAAGAGCTCTAGGACTGGCATATTTATACAAACAGAAACCACTCAGAGACAATAACTCAGAAAGCAGTAAGTTCCAAAATAATAAATCCATTAATTTTGATAGCAAACAATAAAGTAGGCACAAACAGAGGGAAAAGTTTGGGGACACAAGAACTGTGGTGATTTCTCTCAGCTCATTACGTGGTCCTAAAAGTCAAGAAAGTGAAGGTATTTTCCATACAAGTGTAACTTTGGGTTTTTGTGAGGGATTACAAAAACCTGCTGCCAAAAACCAATAAGCAGAAACACGCCTGTGTGTTGTGTCCTGCCTGACCTGAAACAACTGGAGGCGGCTGTGGAACGGCAGAGTAAATCATGGTCACTTCTGCAGATACAGCCAAGCTTCATGCAGACTGTCACACACGGCTGTAAAACTACAGAGCACAGGTTCAATTCACTTCTCAGTGGAAATACGAGCTGGCTTGTATAACCTCTGCCCAGCAGTTAACAAAAAAATCATCATTAATCGGAGAGAATACAAATCTCATCCAAGAGCTCTCTAGCTTTTCTTGGGACTTTTCAGTTAAAAAAGCAAGACAGCTATACTTTATAAATACATACCAAGGGGTTTAACTCTCCACAGTTATTCTTTTAATATTTGTTTGACAATTACTTTTTAAATGTGAGAGAGATTTTGAGTTTAAATACCGTAACTTGCCTTAGCAAAAACAAACCATAAGTAACTTGTCTAAAAAGTAAATTCTAACTGAAAAGGGGAACACTCATTCTTTGAAGTGCATTTCCTCTCCTATTAGGTTGATAGGGTAGCTTTAAAAGAAAAATCACAACAAAGAAAAATAGCATGTGACTAACTTTTGCACCTTGCAAAAGAGTTCAAGATTTTTCTGTTAAAATACATACTCTGGTGCTAAAGGAAAGGCTATTTTCCTTGATACCTTCATCTTTGCTCTTAAGCCAAAGGAACATGATGTTAAATTCTGCGCAAATATAGCACAAACCACAGTCCTTTGTGTGTGTTCTTGAACTGTTTCAAGAAGCCCTAGAGATATCACACATTATCCCATGATTCAAAGCTTTAACCTTGAGGGAAAATACACAAAACAGCTTCAGATTTTTTCTAACTCAATACAGCATTGTAAATACTATAACAGCTATTTCATAAACACAACAGAAGGGCCTTTAAAATGAATACATCTCATTTGCCATGTTTATAGTAAATGTCTCAGTAAAGACTGTTCTAAAATGCAAAACATGATTAACTACTCCAATATTTTTACTGTACCTACTTCTCTGTGTTCTCTGATTTCCTCTGCTTCAAGACAAATCCAGGCATGTCTCAATTTTGAGGAATGTAGCATCACTTGTTTACTAAAAAGGTGATTGATAATTTCTAAAACTAAATTAACTTGGGTTTGATCAGCTTTGCCCGATATAAAGAATATTTTAAACCAAATACATTTGTCCCAAGTACCTGAAATAATTCCAAGGGCTACTAATAAAGTGAAAAATCTGTAGTGTGAAGAAAGTGGAGTGTACACAAACACACTCCCTCTGTGCTCATGCAACTTGTACCCAGTGGTATGGATTTAAGTTAGTAGCAAATATTCCATAGCACACAACCCCTTCCTAGTGTTTAGTTTGAATTTAGCACAATATCTGATTTAGTAACAAAGTTTCTCATGTAAAACTGATACACCCCCAAAGAGAGTATTTCTAGTTATGGCGCCTCATAAACAAGTGAGTCTTAAAAAATTTAAACGGTCTTATTATACTGCTTTCCAATACACTCTTATTGGATAAAAAAAAATCCCATATCTGATTCTTCAGAAATATTAAGGAACTTAAATTTGTCAATTTTCATTTCATCATCATTCACTCAGGCCAGAAACAGCAAATTCCCTCTTCCTGTCTTGTTCCGCAAATCACCTTTCAAAGGAATTACAGAAGTTGTGGTAAAGACACTGCTATCGTGCACTGGAAAAATAAAAAACCAAACAAAAAACCCCTAGTGGTAGTCTGACATGATCACTGCCATCCTGTTTCTACAGGACAGAATTCTATGGGACTGCTGACACAGAAAGACAGCTTGGTGGTATTTTTATACATCTGTTATTCCTGTAAATGTTGAAAATCAACTTGAAGTTTTAAGCTCTTTTTTGGTGTGAGATACAGGAACCAAAATATGGCAGCATGACAATAACTTTTAAGTAACTCTTACTTCTGCATAGCTTTCTCCCTACACCAAATAAACTTCTACATTCCACATGAAGAGAAGCTGCAATCTCAAAGCAAAGGCAAGGCTTTTCTACCAGCCCAAAGTCTGTCACAGCCAGCATCTTGTGAGGCCCCAGTGCCACCAACCACATGCTCCAGACATGCTCAGCCACCTCCATTTTGGAACAGGGGCAAGCACGGCCGTTTGGTTTCACATCCTCACCAGATAAGAGATTCTGCTGCATGAGACACAGACCCTCCACTGACCAGGAAGGATGGTTGCCTACAACGTGTTTTCATCTGCAACATCTGTCTCCTGCACTGGTGACACTCCAGCTAATCAGGGAAACTGCCAATCCATGTGTCAGTGCACTGGTGAGCTCCAGGAGGAAACGCGTACCTCAGGAGCAAAGATCTGGTATAGCTTTGGCTCAGCAGGACTGGGGAAGAAGACCGCATAAATACATCAGATTTCAGGGCAAGCCAGACATTGCAGAACCACTACCGTATTTATTTCCTCCTTGAAGTATTAATAATTTACCACCTTTTTTAAAAAGCAGCACTGGGGCTGCATCATTGCATTCCGAGCAAAGTCTAGGTATTCACACAGTTGTTTGTTTTCCTTTGTCTCTTACTTCAGTCCTGTGTTTCAGCCCCACTGGCCTTCTGTAAATCCCAAAAGATAGCTAGATGGAATGAAACTCAAGATTTTATTAAGCTACAAAAGAAAATAAATTATGCTGAAGCTTATGTGAATATTTAGAAATTTTTCCAAACACGAGGATAAATGTGCAGCTCTTGTGACGAGACACAGGAAAAAACAATTCCATTAAAGGGCCCCTTATGCCCAGAAAGAACATTCAGAAAGTGATGGGAAAAAAAAATAAAGGGGATAACTTAACGTCAGGGCCCTAAATACTCCCTTGCCTGTCCACCAGGGACAGGACAGAGCTTTCCTGGGAAGCACTGTCACCTTTTGCACAAATTGAAGTATTTCTGTCTCTCAGATCCAAGTTATCTCCTTCAGGGTTGTTGAGCTAACACAATCTTCAGTCTCAAATGGGAGCCAGATGCAGTCTTGGTTTCTAAGGCTGCACAAGAGAAGCCTCACTACTTCTGCTGCCCTGAGCTGAGTGTGTGGAGGGCTTAGTGCCATCACACTTTGGTGGACACTTCTGCAGCCCACCACAAGCATCCCCACCATGGTCCCTCCACTGCTTGCAAAGACTCTCTGCACAGGAGAGGCACCTTCCCAGAGCTAAGCACGGGGGTGCATGGGAAGGGTGAGGGGCAGGACAGACCCATCATCAGGAGGAAGTAGAGAGGCAGGCAGCAGAACATGGACAATAACCCTTTCTGTCCTACAGCAGCCCAGGAGATGGGAAGAAAATAAGAGGAGGAAGCAAAGCTTAAAGCATTTTAGAGTCCGGGAATGTTTTTTAAAACAGTGATGCTAGAAGCATACAGTCATCACCTTAGTGGTTACCTAAACAACTTTCTCACATTAAGGAACTACCTAAAAAAAAAGCCAGTAAAGGCTCCTCTTGCACCTCACCAAACTCCTTCTTTCATCCACTCTGGGAGGCACTAATGCACCCCTTTTGATTAAGAGCTGTGAGATCTGGTATGTGGCTTTACACTCCCGATGTTTACTCTCCATTGCTTTAGAAGGAACCCTGACCTTACTGAAGAAGATGGCAAAGCTCCCATCAGGCTTTAATGGGGACAGAAATGGGCTCTTCCAGCCTGGTGTGTGAAGGGTGGCAGCCCTGCAAACAGCACGAGGAAATGCCTGCACCCCACTGCTCTCTTCCCTGCTAACTCCTGCAGAGAAGAGCTGGTGTTTGCAAGGCTGGGAGCACTTTATAAAGTTTCTGAAGTGCAGACAATGATTAAAAATCAGCTGCGGAGGAGAGATTCCTCCAAACGAATTCTTTCCTGTTGTAAGATACTTTTTTTTTTCTTAGCAGACATCAGAACTATCTCATTTGCGAATACATGTACAAGTCTCCAGAGGGAAACTTGAACTTATCCTTAAATTACTGAAAGTTTATTATTATTTTCTCATGGAAAAAGTCACAGATGTCTTGTAATCCCTCATGTTCCCATCTTCTAAAGTTGAATGCATCTTGACCCAGGGAAAAGCTTGGGAGCCCGCTAAAATAGGAGGTAAAAGACAATACTGAAACAATTTACAAAATGTTCTTTCCTTTCAGACTTTAATGTTATGACTCACAATTGGGTGCTGAAAGTCTCCTGAGAGCTCAGTAAGAAATCTATACATTCGCTTGATGAACTTTCTAGAGCAAGAATAGGCTGTTTCTGTGTTTTGTATAGTGATGGAAAATATATTGTATCAACAGAGCTGACCTGCCTGGTATCCTGAGTATGGCTGCCCCGTCTGGGATACTGACCCTCACAGTGCCTTCATATTTTGGAACCAAAATACCTCTACATTTTCAGGGGATGGAAGGGGAAAGGGTAGAGGTTGGAAGGCCAGTGGTGTGCCAAAAAAAATTAAGGATGATTTTAGTCTGCTCTGTAAAGTGCCTTGTGTGGTTTTTTAGGGCCTTATCCAAAGCCCGTTGAAACCAATGGGAACCCCTCCAAGCTTAGGTTTTAGCCTTTACACTACTGTATACATTTTTATCACTAACTGCAAATACATCCTTGTAACATCTGTGAGCAAAATGGCCATGAGATATTCTTATACATAAAATATACCCACAATAGTTGAGCTATAGGACT
Source organism: Thinocorus orbignyianus (assembly GCA_013400375.1). Taxonomy (NCBI): domain Eukaryota; kingdom Metazoa; phylum Chordata; class Aves; order Ciconiiformes; family Thinocoridae; genus Thinocorus; species Thinocorus orbignyianus. The sequence goes on from VXBW01003887.1 coordinate 211,932, forward strand.
CTTCCAAGTTTGTTTTCCTGACTTCTACATGGTTGTGTTCAATACCTTCTTGGTTAAGAAAGTAAAGAAAATTACTCTTTTCTGTCTCTTACAACAATTTGAGAGAGAAATTTAGAAACAATGAGAGTTACAATTACAGTTAATCACTAAACTTGGTCATGCCAACCGTATTCTGTAACTGGATGACAAATGATTTTGCTCACTTCACCATAAACCAGCTCGTTACTCCCATCGGCTGCACTGGTGCTCTAGAGCTATTGCATTTCTCCAGAACGTAAGGACCAAGCTATCCATTACCCTGCAGAGAAGGCGTCTCTTGACTTACACGCTTGTGAGATGGTTGGCAGCAGAGATCACAAACCAGTTCAAAGACCGGAGCCTTACAGAAAACAGGCAAAGACACCTGAGAACATGGGCTGTTGTGCTTCTGTATCCAAAGAACACCATCCTCTTGGGGCAACTCACAGATCAGGGTACAAGCTGGAACCTCACACTAAGAAACATAACTTCATTCTCTGCACAGATTTTAAGAAAATGCATGATTTAATTGTTTGGAAATGCACAGCAACCTCTCCTAAGCTGGGGGTTTTGGATCTCAGCTGGTACAGTCTGTAGAAGAGCTGAATATTGGGCTGACCAGGTTCCAGTGCAGTTCTAGCAATACAAAGGCAAACATGACTGCATTTGTTTGGGGTTTGCTGTGGTTAAGGGAGAAGCCTATTTAGAGGCTCAGAATCAGTATCAGAGATTATGGGTACTATGTAGGTGAGATCTTATCTTAACGATATTACATCTTGTGGAAAATATGTAAATATATCAAGTTACATGTGCATACAAAAGCATTTCACAATTACACAACTAGATATTTAGACAGTTGATCCTTCATACAACAAATACAAGTGATACAAGCTCTTAAAACTGCATGAAACAAGACTCTGCTTTTTTTGCCAAATTAGTTGGTAAACTAACTCAACAAGCCTTATCTTGCTCTTATCAGCCCACCTGTCTTTGCCCCTTTAATGTCAGACTTAAAGGAGGAAATGAGTACTTAACTGATAGTGCTTCTTCAAAGGAAATATTTGCTTCAGTTACCTTGCGTTTTTAATGAGATTGTTTAGTCACAGCTTGGCATCAGTTCATAGCATGCACCATGTCAAAGCTTTCAGGTTTTCAAAGCACAAAAACACGTGAAGTAGTTTGAGCCAGCATATGTGAAATTCCTGGTTGGCATAAAATCACGGAGAAGATACGTACCTCCATTCCTTGTTCAGAGCATTAACAGGACAAAGCTGTTTCTATAATTGCCATCTTGTGGGGCCTGTTTACAGAAAATTCTCTGCAATCCAGATTCAGCTAAGGGAGGCAGCGCCCAACCAGCCGCAATTTGCTCACGTTTAAAATGAGCATGGGAGCTGCTGAAGTGGCCTCAGCACACTGATGATCCCTAGTTTACTGTTATGTCATGCTAGGGAAAGCTTAATAATGCTGTACCTCTGTGGCTGGGTGGCCTCTTTTGTTGAAGGGGAGGATAAAAGACACTATAATATATTTTTATTGGCTCTTTGTTTTCTTACAGGCCTCAGATCAAACATTTTACTTTGTGTGGCTCTGACTCAGCAAACAGTATAGGTATTTTTGACAAGCAGGGCATCTATCATGCACAAAGACAAAACCCCAAGAACACCTACTGACTTAAAACAACCGTGCAGCTCCCACCACTACTGCAAACCCTCCCACAGCGCACAAGGTGAGGAAGTGAGCGACCTGCAGCTGAAATGGGAAGTCTTGCATGCAAACTCTTTCCCCCCCCTCCCAAGACAAAGGAACCACTCATGAATTTTTTAGATCAATACCCATGTTCAAAATATATTTCTTCTAAGTTTTACCCTTCAGTGAGCACCAGAATTGTTTTACAAGGCAAAAGGTAAAAGTCACTGGACGCTGGATAGCATGACAAAAGCACAGCCCTGCCTTTACACCTGGCTCTTCAAGGGACAAAAGCTAACCCAGCAGCTGAAAGGGGACCATCACCAATGATGTTTGTTCTACCCCCACCTCCGCTCTATTCTTATTTAATCCCAGAGTAGTGAAAGTGTTTGGGACAGCACTGAAATTGCTATTTATAACAATAAATAAAAAAAAAAAAGTGAACCCCCACCCTGCAATGTATCCTGCCTTCCAGTGCTGCAGCACTAAAGTGGATGCTTTCTCATTTATATACATGCAGTACCCTTGAGCCTCTCAGGAAGCTGGTCTGAGGTTTGTGTCTTATTTGCCCCTTCTCAGCAGCCAAAAAAACATTCAAATGCTGGATGGCACCTTTGTGTTTTTACTGCTCATCCAAAACAGAAGAGGAGAAGAAGAAAGAGCAATGCAACATCCAGGAAGTTGCATTTCTCTTTAGCTTTGATCAATATAGATATCATGGTGCTACTGTCTAGAAGGACAGCAAACAGGAGAAAACAGATCAAAAATTACCACCTGCAGAAGGAATGAGGAAAGCAAGTTACTGCAGCAGAGTGCTGGCACCGCTTTGAGAGCGGCTGGAGGTGCAGGTGCACAGCACCCACCAGAAAGCATCCAGCCACGCGCAGGATAAAGCACTTGACGAGCAGACATTTCTCAAACTCAAAATAGATTTGACCTTCGGATTCTCTTCTGAACATCCAGAGCAAATTAAGTCAGCATATATAAATTCTTCTGCCTTGTGAATGCCTCTTGAACTCTATACTGGTGCAAGGCTAACTAAGTATGCAAAGCAAAGCTTTGCTTCCCTCATCCTAAAATGCAGCTTAGAAATCAGTCCCAAAGACTCACACCAAAAGACTGGAGCAGCACTAAACTCTGACGGCTCCCCACCATGCAAGCAGAATCACCCTGCAAACATCCAGGCATTTGATAATTCCACAAATTATCAAAGCTAAAGTCGTAACACCTTTCATTCCTTCCCCGTCCCTCCTTCTGCCTTCCCCCCCCCCGCAGTTTCTCAATCTGTGATAGTTTTCAGGTCATGATCCAGCTTGTCCTTTTTCCTCTCCCAAATACTGCAATAAAATTAGTGGCTAATAAAAAAAAAATTAAACCCTACTGAAAGTTCCATTCATATTGCTGAGGCATTATTTTTCTTACGTTTTATCCAGGCTATTTTGGAAAAGGTATGAGTAGATTCTGCTCTTCAGGAAAAATAAACTTATCTAACTTCTGTATATAGTTTCTGTGGCAAACAAACACACAGCTTGAAGAGCCACCCCCAGCCTCAATTCCTCCTCCACTGATTGAATGGGTTCATTCATCAGAATGGGCTGTGGATCAAGCAATATTTAAGACGGAACTGCTAAAGGAACTTTCAAAGACAAAACGAGCGCAAGGGGAGAAAAGCAAACAAGACTCCTTTAGACACAGAACTGGAGAAGGGAACTGGAGGTTCTACTGTGCCTCGCAAGTACCAGCAGCCACCGCAGGGGTTTTGAGAAGCTTCCTTTTCTTCACTGCCACAAGTGCTGGGAAGAAATGTACCCTGACTTCCTCTTCCCTCCTAGGGAAGACAATATTCCCAGTAACTGATATGTTAGAAAGGGTGCAAGAATAAATAAACAATAAGCTACTTGCATACAAATAGGTAAGTTGCCTGAAAGAACAGTTATATCTAAAAATTCTATATAGTGACCAAACTGCTAAAAAGACGACAGAACTGCTAAGAAAAATAAGAGGTTTCTCAGTAAAAAACAGCCACAATTTCAGGGAACTAGAGTATAATAATTATGGTAAACATATATTTTTTTTTAAATCCACAGGCAATCCAGGAAATTTAGATGAAAGAGCCCTGCAGTTATGCCCAGCAGAGACTGAAATGGTAAAACCAAAATAGCATCAGGCCTGGAAAAAGATGACATAAAATATAAGAAAGTGTTTGGCAAAGGACCCATGTCCCTACTCAAATTCTTTGAACAGGTCAATAAATCAGTGTATAAAAAACCCAAAGCCTGGATATCGTAGTTTAAACTTCCAAACTAACAAGATCCCAAACAAAAAAGATGCACTAGAAAGTAACCATGGGCTAAGTGAAGGTACCACCATAGAACAAAAGGGAAAGAACCAAAGATGCACAATTTTGAATATCTAAACAAGAATGTGTTGCATCATTTTGTGCCAGTATTTGTTTCCAATATTCCATCTCCCAGTGGCACCACCAGCACCAACCTGGCTGGATGGGAAAGAGCCGTTTGCCTACACCAGCCCCACTGAGCAGCTCCTCTCCCTCCCTCGGCTCACGCATACCCCGGCACACAGGGAGGTGGGTGCAGGGCACTGCAGGTGTGACACAGAATGGCCGGTCCCATGTAGGTCAAGACACATTCAGTAGCCTCACAAAGCTGCATTAGGACTAAACTCCTAAATCTCCTTCAATTTGTTTAATGGCATGGGGAAAACAGCAGTCAGGGATTCTGATTAAAAAAGATATAATTCAACCTGCAGGTGAGTTCATCTCAGCCATGTGGCTATTCCTTCATCATTTGAACAAGGATTTCAAATTCCTACCTGTTGTATAACCCTTCTAAATTTTATTTTTAAGATGGAACCAAATAAAGTTTTATATTGCATCTTACAAGTGATCCTAAAAAACAAAGGCAAATAGCTTTGAAGCTTATTTTAGTATGTATTTTCATAATTGCATGAAACTAAAAGTAATAGTGCATAGACAATCCTAAAAATCCCAGAGAAAAATCAAAAGCAAACATAATAAAGTACAGAAAACATTTTGCACTAATTTACAAATCTAGGCTTAGATTTCTAATCAGTTTAGTGGTAATCGCAGTATTGTTAACTTCCAAAGCCAGCTCTTACAAACACTCCTTGTGTGTAGCCTCCAGAGGATCTCAGCCTTACATACTGTAAGGAACTGAAGCAGAACTCCTTCAGGCAAACAGAAGTACTTCATTTTGAGGTTGATGCCAAAGAAATTCCAGAATATATGTCCATAAAAGAGGAGTTAAGATCTCCTGGGGCAGCCAACCAATACAACTTTCACTTACTTACTTATTATTCATTACTTGTACTGCCATAGAGCCCAAGGACTCCAATCATATGCCAGAGCTCATTCTGCTAGATGCTGTACAAACACATAAGAAAGAGTTTTTAGCCCGAGGAGGTCACAATCTGATTGTTAGTTAGTAAAATCACTCAGCCAGAGACACCGCTGTATAATCTTCCTTGACCATAAACTCACCTTTTATCTGACTCTAACAGTGCCAGCCATGTAACAACTTCCAGATTGCAATTCGGAAAAATGAAATCAAGAGAAAAATTAAAGCCATGTCAAGTCACCGATCAACACAGAAGTATACCTGTAAGCATAAAACAAGTACCACCTCAAAAAGCACTTTCACAGACCAGACCTTGCAAAATCCTATTCTCTGGTCGTCCCTGGGCTACTTGCTTTTTTGAAATGCACATAAATTAACATTAATCAGCACAGCACAGAGCAGGAGACAGTACACTTTACTAAGGCCTCTAATTCTTGGTGACATTCTTAAAGAATGATGTATCAGATGGCTATAATTCTTCTTAAGACTCTGTTCACATTAAAGTATTGAGGCATCACATTTTTGAATGCTGCTGCATTTCTAGTAACAAACTCAGGCTCGTGAGCACACTAAATTCACTTCAGTCCACCCACCTGTTAGATCTACCCACCATGAGCTAAGTACATTTATTTGAACTTTTTTGAATAAGCTTTTCCCACCAGATAACTCATCACCAGCTTAAAATATTTTTTCATCCCTCAAACAGAACCCTTTTTATCTCTACATTGAGTTCATTCCACTGTTTCTCCATACAAGCAGATTTAGAATTAAAAAAAAAAAAAAAGCAGCCACATTTCCGAAAGTTTTCCTCTGTTTTGAAATGAATCTCCATAGTTGCCATTCCACAAAGAAGGAAAAAAGGTTACCCGTGGCAAATATTCAAAAAAAGTGTGTGCACCTCTCAGTATTCAAAGGAGACAGAGCTTGAGGTCTCCCCTCAACCAAAGTTGAGACAGAAACGTTCAGATATTTTCTTTCAGCAACTGACAAATCCCTGGTTCATTATTTTTCATGTGGGGTATATCACATATATGATACACTTGTTTTCTCCTTTCTATCCACTTATCTGAGCATTTTTGTTCGTTTTCTGGTCTCCATTTTCTCCAGCCTCTCCATTTTAATTTTCCTTCCCCACCTTTCAGAATACTTTGCTTTGGGATTTCTTCCCTTTTTATAACCACAGAGTTCTCTCTTCACTGTCCCTGTCCACTTTTCAAAACTCTTCTCTCCATTTATAGCCACATTTTTACCTGGTGAACTTGGCACAGGAGCCCTGGGAGATCCAAGTGTCTTCCAAAGGAAGAGATGACAGCATTTTGGTGGCTGATTTGTTGATCAAATGAGGTTGAGAGTGTCACTCCCCTGACATGAGCTGACTTTGCTTGAAGTGCTGGCTTCCCATTTCCACAGCAGGCCAGTTCCCCTTTGCACTGGTCAGCCTCTCGCAAACCTGAAATCTGCATCTTTTAGAGTTGCATAGACTGAAAAACCTCAACTATTTTCTGTGGGGTAGAGCCCTAACTAAGGGCTCTATTCACCTGAAATGTGATGCCATGGGCTTCCACAACCCAGCATGTAGGCAGACTGCACTTGATAAATGTCTGTTTATCATAACTGCAGAAGTCAGCGCTGCTTTTCCAACCTCCTTCTCCCTCGAGATTAGGAAGGTAAAGGTCACATTTTAAAAAGACAGGTCTTTGAAACTTTTTTTTTTTTTAAAGTGCTAGCAACTAGAAAATATCCCATCCTTTCCCATAAAATTAGGCCATACTAAATCACCATATGCTGCTTGAAAGAGCTAGTACATTAGTGACAATGGCTTAAGAATGACGGCTTAGTTACACAGATACATAGAGGGTAAAAAAACTTAACCCTCTGCTCATGAGAAAGGAAGCCCCAAAATACAGAACAGCAAATTCCAACATGGGAATGCATTCAGATAATATTCCAACCAAAATTCTTACACTAATTATAGATTGATTTTTACAAGGATTCAAATCCTCTGTGCCTCAGGGCTAGGTTACAGAATACTAGTTGTATCACTCTTACTCTTTAGACAAAGATCTGTTTTCTGCTCAAATCAGTACGAAGAATCTGTTGAACTCTAGCTACTATTACACCCTTCAAATACAGTCATACTCTTCTTAAGAGACACACAAGTCCTCATCGATACACCCTTTTTCATCTCAGCAGACAGACCTCTAGAGAGGCACAGAGGCAAAGCTGTCCTCAGCCCCAGGGGATGGAGCAGAACCTCTGTTTTCCCCACTCTGAGCCTAACAGGAGCATCTGCCTTTTTTCCACCATCTATGCTGCATCTTTTACTAACATGAAGTGTGTTTCTTCTTAACGTTTAAAAGATGCCCACAGATTTCCCTTATTCTCTATTTATTCCAGAATCTTCAGGGGTAAAAATGCCACTGTTAGGCAAGAGGCAAATTTTTAGTTTCTTAAGAGCATATTTGTGCAGTTAAAATGCCATCCTAATCTGTTATCTCTCTGTTCCGCTGTCTCTCTCCTGACTTTCCAGGCAAGGAATACACAGCCAATAACTCTATCCTCCTGACTACGCCTTGGGCTCTGGCAGAGAGCAGCTGAGAAGAAAGACGTTTTACATATTTATGATTAAAAGATAACCGATAACCAGGATCCAGATGTTGATCTCTGCTGGCCAGTGCACAGTGAAATTATTATTCCGTTTATAGAAAGAGATGTTGTCCTGCCTTTTCCAGCCAACCAAAAAGGTCTTCCATAAAACGCTCAAATACTCTGAAGAGAAGCATTCAAAACAAGGAACGATAAGGGAACAAATTATATTTGCTCCACAATCATTGCATTATACAAATTTAACATGGCCTCAATCCTACAGCATCACCCATTCCCACAAACGCCAAGGCTTGCTCTAGGAGCTTGGACTTCCCTCTGCGGCTCAGCACCGGTTCTCACTCGGGTGCCTACAGACAGCACTGTGCACCCAACAGAAAAGGAAAATGTGGGCTAGAAGGGAGGCGAGATCAGCCCCATCACACCCACAGCCCAGGGCAGCTTCTCATGAGCTCAACGGGAACAAGCAGAAATTGTTAAAGCCAAATGAGGTCTGATAGTGTTAATAAACTGCTTCTCTCCCTGCACTTGATCTTGGAAAAACATCGGAATATGTTTAAAGAACTGAATAGTATTCTAATTCCCTGTGTTCCTCACAAAAAGTAAACCAGCCAAATCCTAGGGTCTCTTTGGGGGTTTTTGGCTGGTGAGACTTTGAGTTGGAGAAAAGAGATGGAATAAAAGTAAGTAGGGTTGAAAGGCAGGAGGTTTTCAAAATACTGAATGTACAAAAATGATAGTTACCAGGCCAAGGAATAGCCCACAGCTCCAACAGACATATTAGAACCATTTTAACTGTTTGACATCTGACAATAATATTTTAATGACCAATCTTAATAAATTGTCAGCTTCGTAAATCCAGTTGCCATTTATACCAGTAAGTGATACGTCTTGGCAAAAAGCATCCACAATTCCTTAAAGGGAAAACAGGTTAGAAAGGTTAGAAACACTTGGAAAAGATATGACAATCACTACAAATGAAAGTCTGTGAAACATATAACTTTACACCAAGTGCTCAGATTCTGTGCGCTGGTACATTATTAATTTTATTTCTTTTTTAGCTGTGGACAGGAAAATGTATAAACTGTTAATTCATTATATACAGCCATTTCCTTTGGGTATTCCTAAACAATGGAAAAACAGAACTTACTGAAGTTTAAAAATAACTATCTGCCTACCAACATTTCAGCTTACTTTTTAAATATGCTTCTTGCAGCTTTACAACTATTGTGTATGTAGTGGTCATTTGTTTACCAATTTTCACTAAAAAAAAAAAATAAAAATTAAGTTTTGTGTTTCCTATTAACATCACATTTTTATAATTATACTGTGCATGTCATTCTCAATCATTAGTGGAACTTGACACAACTGTAATTTCTTCCAGTTCTTTTGTATTTTCTCCCTTTTCTGTGAACAGCCTCTTACTTCCTGAAGTGTACAATATGCAGTAATTTCTGCCTCGATTAAATAATCTGATTTTAATTTTCTCCTCCCATTGTAAACAGTGGTTGTTCCCATATAAAGTCAACATCATTTATATGATATAAAAATATTTACAGTCAGATAATTAAAACAAACCAAGAAAACCAATAAAGAGAGCTATCCATCAAGAAGTTCCTCCTCAAAGTATTTATTTCTTCCACAAAGCTTCAAATCAGATTTGATTCTTAAGGACAGCACAGGATAATTATCAAGTTCCAGGTCCCAAGCTATGACAGATTTTAACAGCCAACATTTCCAGGGGTTTAGCATGGCCCAAATACATATCTTTTTATGGTACCACTCTTAGAAACAATGGCACTATTTCAAACGAACATTTCACACACAACCAAACACAAGCACACATTACCCCTGAGGCAGACCCCTGAGTGGCAAATATAAGTCAGTGCTTGAAGTCTGATGAAATAACAATAAAACAAAAAAAGCCCCAGAGCTTGCTTGTGTACTGTGTCAGGAAACATTTCCAGCAAGGCTCTACAAACCCCACCACAAAATAAATTCCTACAAAATTACATCTGCACTGGCCTCACTTAATTTAATGCAATTTCAGTTGAACCTTACTGGTTTCAGCTTTGTGAACTCTACCAGGCTTTCACACAGGGCCGGAAACCAAGTGGACCTGGATAAGCTGCAGAGGAACAATATTTGGAGAACATGAGCTGCTGACCCATCGTCCCTTCCACAGGCTCAGGGTGCTCCCCACGCACGTATTGCGTGAACAAAATTCTCCTAGCTCAGAGAAAACCCTAGGCCAAGCAGTATGTACCATACAGGAAGAGTGTATGAAGAAAAGCAAGGTTCTCACCGTTCTATTGCTTTACTTTTAAAATAATAAAAGGAATAAAAAGCATAAAAGGACAAAAATCATTAACCACATCACAGTTCCCTAATAGAGCAGTCCTGGTACTGCAAAAATATCACAGAAATTAAGAAGTAAAGCTCACTCATTAACTTATTTCCTAACGGCAATATTTTCTGAATATCTCCCTTTCCCCCTTTTTCTAACACCGTATTATATAACTACTTTATTACTGTTTTTATTTAAGACTTAGAAAGCGGAGTTCTGGACAGCCATGCAGGTACTACTAGCTAATTTAATGGCAAACCATTCCAAGAACAGTCAATTTCCGCTGGTTTGCAAATTCACTACTTTGTTATTGTCTGCAGTTGAAGTTATATTTTTAAAAATTATTTTTCTCATTCACAATATTCATATGGGAAAGATTACGTATCTCTTAAAAAAAAATAAAAAAAAAATCCAGATTTCTAAATTAAGTCAGAAAACTTTCCAGATAGTCAAGCCATCAAGATTATTATTTTAATGTTCTATTACTGAATAGCTCTAAAGTCTCCACAACAAACAGAATGGTTCAAAACATCAGAAGAAAAAAATTAATAGTTCAAAAATAGATGCCATAAGTAGCGCACTACTATTAAAAATTATAGTTCGTTTGTCTACACAAGCATTCTAAAGTAGTTAAAGAGTATCACTAACGACTATAAATCTCAGAGTTTAGTATATTAAGATCTTACATTGGCATTCCCAAAAGTGCTCTGTTAATATTAAAAAAAGGGAAATAAATAGTCTGGCATTTTGTTGCAAAGCAGTAGCAAGTTTTATGTTACATATACAACTAGAAAGCTGCAATGTTTTTGAATTTAAACTTCCACTGAAAGTTCTTAAATCTTTGCTGCTGACAGTTCAGAAGACACGCACGAAAAGGCTTGTGCCAGAATCCACTGTTTTAAGAAAGCAAAACATTCAACTGGTCCAATTTTTGCTAAAACACTGCTTGAGCTTGTGTAGAAGTATTTATGATTATACAACAGAAAACATGCAACAAAAGGTGGGGGTGATTATAAACACTCAGAAAATTAATGCAGATACGGTCTTCTCAGCCAGGTAGCATTAGTTTCTGCTTCTGATTTCGCACTCCTTAAAGAAACATTCCTTTTTCAAAAGGAAAAATAACACTGGGTTTAAGGATATACATCAAACAGAGAAATGAAAAAACTCAGTTGTTCCAGGGTTTCAGAAAATTGCAAAAAGTTCAATAATTTGTACTCTCCCGAGGACCTCATTTCTAATTTTTTTTTTTTTTTCCAGATCTTTAAATGTAAACTTTAGTGGAGAGACTAAAATTACCTTTAAGCCTCTCTTGCTTATCTGCAGAGGTAGCTACTGTTTCTCAGTAGTAGCTCCTCTTTTACTTCAAAATGTAAGAAGCAGCTTTGTCACAATTCTAGCCTGACTTTGCCAGATGCCAACCGCCTCCTTGGTGGCCTCGAGCCCTACCATGCCAGCAGGGACAGTGCCGGTGTTCCCAGCCAGGCTCGCTCCCAGTACACTAAGGTACTGATGGGGTTTGCTTACAGGAGGAAGGCTCCAAGCACAGCACGGTGCTCACAGTGCCATCGCCACACTCTGACTCGGAGCCCACTCCAACAGCTGTGGGACTCGGTACGGGTGGCACGGAGCTGTTCACCCACAGAACACTCGGCTCCACCTCCCCACGCCTTATCCCCAGGCCACCTCTCTTGCCCCACAGCTTGGTCCTCCTTCCTCCTCCATCCCAGTGCCCACTCCTGCTGCTCGTTTTCTGAAGGTTATCATCTCAACACGAGGATCACCTGCAGACTTTTTTTACCCAAATAATCGGTATTTTTAAACTGCAAATTACCTGCAGTGCAGCTTGTATGCATGAAGACTGGCGTGCTGTTATTTAAAATTCCTTTTTCAAAAGGATGCATTAGCAAATATTTCATCATTCTTATTTTAGACATAAATACAGTATTTTATTAACAATCACTTCATTTAAACCTTACTAACATTGAATAATTGTGAAAAAAAATTTGTTTTTTAAGCATAAGAGATTTATATCCATATAAAACTATTTTGCTTTAAATTGTTTTGCTTTAAATCTCCAGCCTGGCATAGAATAAATTTCTACTCTGCTTGGTTAGGAAAAAACATCAGCTTACCATTTCTTCTTCTGGGTACAATAATTTCTACACAAAATTTGCTTTGAGTTAGAGCAAGGCTTGAAAGACTTTAAGAAAAGGAAAGGGATTTCTCAGCCTTGTATAATCTTTTTTCCTACAAGTAAACTTTCTTCTTTTATCAGTTTCTTATTAAACAACACACTGACATTTTGCATCTCTTCTTTATGTATGCAAGAACTTGACCAAACTGGATACACTTAAAAATTGTTTTATTTTTCTTAGTGACATTTCTTTAAAGTGATATTTTTTCATGGCACGCTCTTAAAAAGTAAGTTTATTATCTAGAAAATATGCCATATTTGCAAACTCTTTTGCTCCACTTGCTTTATGGAAAGGAAAAGAGCCCTATTTACCACAAACGGCACTGAAGGGCACATAGCTTGGCTGTACACCCTACCTGCTGAGTCATCAGAAACTGGACTTGGCTGCAGAATGCCATTTTTCTTTAGATCCACATGTGATTGACACAGACCAACAATCCTGGGGAGAGGGCTCATGGTAATCAGCCACAGCACAAACAAGAGCACTCAACCCACACAAGTTTATCCCGTTTGCATGGGCCAGAAAATAGCTTCTCATGTCCAGAATGTTGATTTTTAGGACTATTCCTTTTTTTTTTTTCCCCCAAATGGCTCAAGAGCCATGTTTCTGCACCTGAGTAGAAACACCAAGGAAGCTTCCATCTAACAGAACCCTCCTCTTTTAATACCTAGCCTCTAATACCATTTGACCAAGGAAGATTTGCTTTCCAGGGCAGTTAAGACACCAGCTACCTTCATCCACTCTGCTGCAGATGACCCTAATTCTAACAGGAAAGCAGAAAGTCTATTGCATCTCATCAGCGGGGTCCATGTGCTTGAAATTACAGCAAAATTTTCAAAATTTTTCTGTTGTTCATTTCCTTAACTTCTCTGTATATGAAGAATAGTGAAAGCATCGATGCGTCAGCTGAAAGGTTAACGCTACATCAAAAGGAAGAGCTAAGGTACTCATTCAGAGCATTTGTACACTGATACAGACCATCAAAAGTGGCCCTTTGTTGCTGTTTTATTCAGAAAATTTTATCTACTAGATCAGCATGGAGTTTTAATTTAGTAAGAAAAAAAAAAAAAAAGGTGAACTTTATTAGAAGATACATATATCACCATGCAGATTAAAAAGTAAGAGAGTTTTTCAACACAGTAAATTGTGGGAGCCAGCAGAGCTTCTCCAGAAGTATTTTATAACGATTTAGGATGTGGGTATGAGGTATCCACCCTTGCAGCTACTGAAAAATCTTTCTAATAGCGTTCATTTTCCAAGGGAAGGGTATCAGTAAATGGAGTGTCATGAAATGACAGTTTGCACAGAAGCATGAAGCAGTCTGAGCCAAAAAGTTTCACTGAACTCCCAGCTTTAGTTAAACTATGCCAGAAATATATGGGAATAAACAAACAGATTAGGAAAAGAAGGCAGAAGAAAGTAATAATCTTCACTGTGAGCAATGGGGCAAATGTAAACTGAAAGGGCCTCTGTGTGTAAGAGAGACTATAAAAGGAAGACTGTTTAGCGCTAAATCTGTTTTGTGTAGGCTTCTTAAGGGAAAAAAAAAAGGGGAGGGGGGGGAGCAGGAAATCACACTAGCCATCCCAAAACTTTACACCTGGCACGTGAACACATTTGGTTCAAGGAAGAGAAGGAAACAAAACCCCTAAACCTCCCCAAGCACTTGGAAATTAGGGCCTTTGGAGCTGCAAACTTTGCAGGAAAACGAAGCAGGACTAGAAGGAACAGGGCCGATGACATTCCCCTGTCAGGCCCAGCGATGGCCATGCCGAGTCCAGGGAGCTCAGCCTTTGCCACGAGATCACTGTGGCAGCACAGTCGCCTCCTTTCACAGCTTGAGCCCAGGAACCACAAGGGCCCCGCAGAGGGGGAAACCTCAAACTGGCAGCGTCTAATTTGGTTTTGTTTATGTTCCTGTGTTCCCTATTGATCTGCATAGGGTTTAGAATCAACAGCAAAGACCAGAACCTCCCCAGTACAAACTGCAGAGGCAAAATAATCTCAGAATGATGCTTCCTGCTCCAAATCAGAAGAGACAGCCGGATCCAGCGGCCAGCAGTTGGGAAGTGGTCCCAAAGTCTGCTCAGTATGAGGCTCCTCACACAGATCAGTGTCTGTTTCGATTTATCTCGGTGCGGAAAGCTGGGCTTTCTGTCGGACACTTTGCAATAAGGCAGAACGGGCAGTGTACATGGCTGTAGGGTGTAAACCCTATAAAGAAGTGAAAACAGATTCTCAGTAGAACAAAAGTAATGGGGAGGAGAAAAAGCAGAAGAAAAACAACACTGCAAATAATCCTTTGGGAACAGTTTAACCCTCAAGTGACTGCTACCAGAGTCTCTAATTAACGGATACACTGACTCCAAAACAAGACATGGGTGTCTGTCCTCTAAACGAGGATAGAGACTAAATAGTTTGAACACTCCACATAATCACTCAAACATGCCCCACTGGAGAAGCCTTCACAAGAGAGTCTTTGTAGACTCTCAGGAGTCTACAAAGTGCACAGCATCTGCATACTAAGACACAGTCCTGCCCTCACCACAAATTAACAACAGCTTGTTTTTTCCACACATCTCAGTCTCTTAAACTTCTCTCCATAAATTACCATACAGAAGGCACAGTGCATCCAGCAGTTTGAAAAGCCCCTTTGCATTTGGGTAAAGGGGGAACAAATCAGGTAGGAAAGGCAAAGCAAAAGACACTGCTTGCTGATTTTCTGTAAGATACTCGTGGGACTATGCCCCATCCATGGCCAGGCAGCACAATCACCAAAAGATGCACTACATTTTGGAAGTCCTTTCCTTTCTAAATAAGGATACCACAGATTTCAGTGTTGTCAGCATAATTTCCAGGACATAGGTGTTGCTTAGGCTTTAAAACAAGAGCCACTCATACCCAGGGTGCCCCATCCGTGTTTCAGCCTACAAAGAAACCAGACTAAGAAATCTTTCTACTGCTACAGACTGTTGCTTTTAGGGGGGCCCTGGAAGGCTGTATTCCTTCTCCAGTAATATACACAGAATTTCATTCAGCACTCAACAAAACACTAGCATCAAATAATGTGCTTCTCAAGCATGTGACATGCATTTCCAGCTGTAGTGTATGAATTGCCAGCATCTACCAGCGCACCAAGGTATAACCATTGTTTAACAGATAACTGTCCGGTGTTTGTACATGAACCAGGACACTTCCTGCCATGGAATAAAAAATGGACTTTAGCACCTTCAGAAAAGAGAGCACTGAAATACCAAACAATTCATCGAGTTCACAGTTTGCTGCCTGTGGGTGTCCGAGACCTACAAAAGCAGGAGAAATGCAGCACACCCTGTGATGGACACATGATGCTGCAGCCTTGCTCCAGGCCAAGGCCCAGCTCTAGCCTGAGTCTGTGTACAGAGCTTCTGAAAGTAATTCTCCCCCACTTCCAAGTTGTACATTCAGGATTCAGAACTGATGTATAATCTTGTAATCTTTCTTTCTTGTTCTTTTTCTATGAAAGCTGACTCTCAATGCTCACAGCAATTTATTTTCAACAGCAGTGTTAACGCAGGACAGCTTGCACAGTCGTGCATGACCAGTTCCACGCTCTCAGCATCGCCAGGAGCAAGTGTCGTGGTTAAACAGCTGGGAAATACCTCTGGCAGTAGCTGGAAAAACCTACCACACACACCTGCTCTCAAATAGAAGACCAAGGTAACTATCAAAGAGGAACTGCACCCCTTTACTGCAGCAACAGCCTTTTCCACAATTAGTAAGTTTCTTCCATACCTTCAAAAGACACTATTTCATATCATTAATTCTGTTTTAGTAGAAAATACTTGCCCTGTTCCTATCTAAAAGTTAGGATTGAAAGGAAAGAAGAGAACATACTCTTTTTAATAGGACTGATGCAAGATTTTGAAATTACATTCCTACTACAAAGGGGCATTTGTATGTTGATAACAATCTCCATAACAGCAAGAAAATGACAAACAGCAGGAGGCTGGGAAGACAGGGAATTCTGGTAACAGGCTGAGAAGTAAACAGATAAAAACTAAGCATATATCTTCTTCATTTTTCTTTAAACCAAAGATTCATCTTTCTTTCAAAATGAAGTTGTCACCTCTACAAAGCACTGATCATAACAGAAATTGTACAATGTTACTGAAACAAGGAAATAATAGTAAAGAGAGAACAGACAAGAGGAATGGAGCCCATCACCACTGAGTTATAAAAACTCTATGAGAAAAAAGTTCTGGTTGATAATATATGGTTTAACATCAGATATTCAAATACGGGTACTAAAACCAAGAGAGGAGAGGAAATACGTCCTATAACATGGAATATTTTTGTTGGAATAGTCAGTAATACATAGCAAGTTGCATAAGACTCATCAGTACTTCCAAAGTAAGATCTCTTCCCCTCTGCCTAAGGACGGGAATGTGCAAAGGCTGATGATGGTAAAACAAGCACTTAGTTGTTTCGGTAGCGTTTGGTCCAAGCTAAGGCACCAATAAAAAAAACAAAACTTTCCTATACATCTGTTGTCTAGGTGACGTTTCTCTGAGACCTAATCTGCTAACTTTGTGGACAAAAACAAGCTTTTACTACTGTTAGCTCTGCAAAACCAATATAACCATGGTTGAGCAAGCTGGAATTTTTATTACTGGCAATGAAGTAAGATTCAGACAGAAAACAGCTTGATTGTCAAAGCCAAATGTGAGAGTTTGACATACTGGCTGTTAGAAAAATCACCTTTTGACTTGTAAACTAAGCAAAGTTTTATCTGAAAGTGATTGAGAGAGAACAAGTGCAGAACCTCTTGCTGTCGTTTTCACACAGTCACTTCTGGAAACAATTCTGCTGTCAAGTAACAGCCCTCTGCCCCCTTCCCTTTTGGCCAGCCCACATAGGCCACTCACACGTGCAACTGAAGGAGCAAGCTCAAGAGTGCTACAAAGCTCCAAGTATCACTGAGAAATTTCAAAATCACACAGCAATGATCAAAGAGGCAATAGATATGGAAGAAAAGGTAGACAGCTTGCTGGATGGCTGAAGTTCTACCCTGCTGTACTCGGGGCTCTGCCACAGCCCTGCTGTGAGACAGTTTTTCCCATCTTCCCAAGACCAAAAAGTGCAAGCATAGAAAAACCCTTTTGACTTGTTGACCTCCCTGCAGGATTCCTGTACTTTGGACCCCCCGACACTTGGGATCTAGCCTGCTCCTGGTGGGTAGAGACTGTACAGGCAGTCCCTACTGTACTGTTGGGGACCTGCTGCCCCACTTCGTCCTGACTCCCATGCTCTGCCATGGCCAGAGAGTCCTTGGCCAGGCTGCGCCCAGCAAAAAGGGCGACTCAGAGCTCATTTCATTAAAGGCTTGATCTCCTCAGCTTTTTGTGAGAGGATCTACATAGCAGGATGCAGGGTGGTGAGTATGAAAGGTAGTTTTGACTTAGTTTGCCCAGGGACTGGAAGTGCTACAGTTGCACCACCACAGTATTCTGCACACATTGCCCATGATGTTCACACAGCTCAGCTCCCCTGCTGCCGCCACCCGGGCTGGCCTGGTTCTTAGAAACTACTTCACGTACTTCTACATATTATTACTTTACCTCTGCCCTTTAGATGCATCAGGAGATTTTTTTACTGGTTCAGATGAGGAAGGATCAAATTGGAAAAAGCAGGTACCATGAACAAGATCCTCTACACCTGGATGTGAGAAACAAGCCTCTCCTGCCTCCCTGCAAACAAATGAATACTGCCACTTCACCCACATCACAACTTCCTTCTGCATCCTGCGAAACAGTTACTTAATCTCTGTGCAGCATCAGACTGAGTCAAGAACATGAATGTAGTGATGGTATTTTACATAACTGACTTAATCCCAATTTAATAATTTAAAACCTAAATAAATAACATTTTTTTCCCGGGCATTCGGCCATTCTAAGGTTAGCACTCTGTTCCAGAAGGAGCTGCCAGCCACCGTACCCATCCTTTGGGGACTGCTTTCTCAGAACTTACGTCGATACTGGCCATTCAGACTGCAAAGAAAAAAATTGTTACAAGAAGCTGAAGTCCCAGTTTAGACCATATTGTTTGAGACCATACTCTTGGGTACTCTACTATCAAGACCTATTTCAGGTGATTCCAGCACCTCAGTTGAGGTCGAAGATCTTATCAAAGAAAACCTGAGTACTTTATTTATTTATTTTTCTAACCACCAGACTTACCATCTCAAGTCCTGAGGCTACCCTGGGAAGCAGCTGCACTAGGGCTCCTGTCCCACAGCACAGCCCCAAAGAGAAGGGCAGAGGCTGGAAGGAAGGAAGGACAGACAGTGGACTGCTCTCGCCAACATCGGACGGGAGCACTGGGAACGCTGTGGTTAAGTGGCACCCTGGTTTTGTTTCTGAAGGAACATTAGCTAGTGTTTGCATTGCAGTTTTGGTTTAGTATATTCCCAAGAAACAACCAGTTCAGCAGTCACCAAAAGAATGCTTTTGTTTAAAATGCCAGAATACATTTTATTCTGAATGACCTGTTCAATCTCCCTCAGGCTTAAGGAAAATTGCTTTCTATGAAGAGATAAATGACTCCTCAGCCACCCATAGAACCTGGTGTCCTGCCAGGGGAGGGCTCCACCTCTGTCCCCCCACCGCCACCAGCAGCCCTAACATCAGCCAACACCGCTGAACAAAGACTGCGGTTGCAAAATCAGACACAGAACACAACTCATCATAGCAAACTTGGTTTGTCTCAACGCTTTCATCTCTTTTTTTCTTTTTTTTTTTTTTTTTTACTTTAAGACATCAGGGATTGAAATTAATTCCAAATACATTTAATTATAAAAACAGCAATGCAAATATATGGAAATGTGCAATATATTCTTTTGATGTAATAAGACTGATTTTTTTCCTCCAACTGATAACTTCAGTCTGATAACTTCAGTGTTAATTTTCTTTTTTTACTGTAAATAACTAGGACACTGGATAGCAGTGCTATCACTAATTATGCCAGCAGACGAGCAAATCATCTACTACTGAACTAAATTACTTCTAATTGCACATGCAACTCCTGCACTCTCCTTATGCATAAATATGAAGGAGTTTATGCCTTTTAAAAAAGTATATGTCACTATAGAGAGTGAATTAA
Source organism: Thinocorus orbignyianus (assembly GCA_013400375.1). Taxonomy (NCBI): domain Eukaryota; kingdom Metazoa; phylum Chordata; class Aves; order Ciconiiformes; family Thinocoridae; genus Thinocorus; species Thinocorus orbignyianus. The sequence continues at coordinate 231,305 of VXBW01003887.1, forward strand.
CAGAGTTCACTTCCTAACATCATCATTTTTTTAAATTATTTTTAGATTTGTATGATGTAAGCACTGAAGTGCACAAGAGCCTTATAAACATAGAGGAAAGCATGATCCCTGTCCCAGTGAGTTTACATGAGATTTCTTGTTAGCACTAATTCTTTCTACTTTTCCAGACTGATTATCAAAAACAATTGCAAAGATCTGTACAAACTATGTGTGCTACTGCCTGCTAACACAAATAAGATGGCACTTAAGCAGCATCATTACCTGGTTTTCTTCCTAAACCATTTTTCCTCAATGCAGCATGACCTTCTCTCCTCTGCTCTCCCCAGCAACACACTCCCAGGAACACGTTACCCAACTCAGAATATACTGAACTCACAAGTACAGCCAGTCATTCCTGAACATGAGCAATGACATCTCAAATCCTCAAGCTATTGGAATGAGAAACAGTCTTCAGACATACTATATATATTTCCACTTTTTCTTTCCAAACATCACATTAAGCCTTTAACACATAGCTTCAGAAAAATCGTTTATCATTCGTATCCAGAAAAAAAATCCACAGAAAAACTAACACCTCCATTCACAGAGAAAAAGCTCCTATAATTTAGACAAAGCTAAATAAGAATTTTTAAAGTAACAACTATGTGTAGTCCTTGCATCGCAGTTGCTTATCTGTCACAAAGCAGACGAGTTACACAATGGCCTTGACTGACCATTATATATCTTTCAAAGTTAACATTTTTCTATTTGACCATCTTATCTTCCTGCCTGAGTGATGAAACCCACGAGTCACTAAGTAAAATACCACTCTAGATCCCCAAAGTTTTTGCCAAGGCACAATGTGATCAATTTCAAGGATTTTTAAAAGAGCGGTTGCAAAACAATTGCTGAAAATACCGAGTGTCTTTCCCAGGCAACTCTCTTAGTTTATTTGTGCTGTTTGCTGTTGCTGTCTAGGTTTCTTTTGGGTAATTTCTAATTCTATGATGCTAGCCTTCACCTGGACAGGAGTTGCAAAGTTTAGAAATAGCTCCTTATTAGCCCTAAAGAGCTCCTATTTTACTAAAAGCAGTTATAACCAAGCAACTGCTTTCTCTCAAAAGAGGAAAAAAAAAAAGTGAGGAAGTGCTGACCCAAAGATGTACTCTAAGTGTGAAACAACATCATGTGAGTGACATGAAAACAGTCTAGGGACTCCTGATCCCAGGGCACATGAGGACTGAGCGTACCACAGAGACTGAGCTTACTTGGTTTCTAGTTGGAGGGTGTTTATTCTGCAAATGCCAGTAAATGCACGATCTGTGGAACAACATTATCATGAGCTTCAAAAATTTAATAGCCTAATGTTTATAGAGGGCAAGGCATTTTGGAAAGATGCTAGAAAAAAAGGCAAAGAGAAATAAAAGAACAAAAAATAAAATATCCACAATAATTGGATTTTAGGTTTATTTTCCATGGACCGAACTGGAAGATCATAAAGTACGAAAGAAACGTCTGCTGAGATTCAATAAAGAGCTTCCCCACAACACACAAACCTATCTCCAGTCTATGTAAAGATACCAATGCACACTAGCACCTTTTGTGTGAAGCCTGACTTTACTGACTTTTTAATGGCAACATGACAAATTTATATTAATTACCTAATTTTATTATAGATTTTCTGTCATTTCTACACTTGGCTGTCTGTTATATTAATGACAACCATTACCATTCCAGCCACTGATACAGAGTTGACTTCATAGGACATATCAAACAGGAAAAAAAGTAGCCAAAAACAGCTAATAACATAATGGCTCTAGGAAAACCATCTTTTCCATTAAACTATATGAGCTTCAAGCATCACCTTTGCTCCACAACATGGGTACAAGACGGAAGCGGCTTCATCTCAAGAGTACAGCACATCGCTCTGTTTCACTTGCATAATACCACTTAAATGGAATTTCACCCCAGCCTCAATGCAAAAGTCAGGCCTTTCTCAGCCTATTCACACTGCTCTCAAGAATCCCAGGAGGAACGGTTGGTGGCCCAAAACCAGACTGCAGAGTGGGGAGTTACTGGACAGAGCTCCATAAGCAAAGCGGCACTCGTGGACCCCTTTCCAGTCATCTCTGTAATGGTAAACAACTTTGCAAGTCCAGAAGAGACTCAGAAGCTCTAAACGGTATTGAAAGATGTAAAATAGGAGTTAGTTACATTAGAGACACAATGAACATGACCCTTTGAAAAAAAAAAATTAAAATGATTGCAGTTGTTGGGACTGTATCTGGAGGAAAAGTAACAATTTCTTCCTTGTCAAAAAGAAAGCTGTCACAAAACTAGCTTGAGCTCCAGTACTTTGGGAAACTTATTTCAAGATCCCTAGTAAGGGGAAAAATCAATTTCCATTTCAGATCAAAGTTCAGTTTGATCTCAACTCTCCATGCAAATATTCCCTTTTTGCAGCAAGTATCTGAACTGACGTGGTTACAAAAATAGATGGAAAATGTCTACTGTTTATTATAAAATTTTGTCAGCACCAGATGAATCATACAAGACTCAGAGTCCATGCTTAATGTCATTTATGACAGTCTCTATTCATATTTAAGTAACTTAAAATTCATATCCAAAAACTATAATTAAGTAATTTACACATCAACTAATTATTTATGTTTTGTGCTATGAAAAACAAAACTATTTTTTCCCCACAATGTCACTTCTTGTGGTTAAGCAACACAAGAACATACCTACAATTTAAAATGTCAGTGAGGAAAACATTTTAAGCACAGAACAGTACTGCAATTTTGAAAACTGATGAAAAAACATTTTTCTAGTACAGCAGATTAGAAATAAGTTTACTGCACTTCAACTGAAGTTAGTGAAAAAATTATTTGTTTATTTGAGTTTGTGTACACATTGATGAAAATATTCCTCTAATATCAGATTGATTTACAATAATGGCATTTTAAGGGCTATTGACCTTGGTGCAAACGATTAAGAGTACACTGTGTGTACTAAATAAAGATTTTCAGGGAGAGATCTGTTCACTAGCTATACTTCTTTGTAAACAAAAGGATTCTATCATTTCTAGGACAGTGTTGTATGCCACCAGGTGGGAAGAAGCTAGACCTTCACCCAACAAAAGCACTTCATTAAATACTAAGTGAGATAAGTTGATGCAAGTTTTATCAGTGAGATGATGTATACTATTTGTGACCAAAATCACTGATGTATGCATATATGAGCATTAGAAACATGATAATGGCAGACGAAGGTAGAAGACAACGGTAAAATGAAGAAAAGGGGCTGCAGGAAGGAACTTCTGCTATGTGTAACTGAACAAGTTCAAGAAAAAACATAGACCACCATGGATGCCAAAGGATCAGGGTCAAGCATAAACAGGCAATAAAACGGTGGTTCTGCTGCAGAAGTAGCTGTGGTGTAACAATATTTGTATAACGAGTTGCTTTTTTGCACTACCATCACACCTGGTAATTCAGTATCTTCTCTACAATATTAATTTGTCCAATATTCAAACATAAACCTAGAATAGCTTCATAAGAATTATTAACATTAAATCTGTTCTAAACAATGCACTTAATTAACTGAGAGTTCACCTCTTCCTTAGAAGTCTTAAATTGCAGAATGCAGAGCCCCACACTTAGAACTCATTCTGAAGAGCAGTGTCCCACAGCAGAAGGCACACAAACAGCAACAGAGGACAAAGGCCATTAACAATCCCTTATTTGTCCTAATTCAAGGACTGTTCCCCTGTTTGTTCTACTGCCTAGCCTGGCCTGCAAAGCCTTGCTGACAAAAAAAAATATGTTTTTTTCTTACCTAAGGTTTACAAATACCCACATGATAACTTCATACCTTGGCCAAACTATTTCCTGTTAAATGTACCTGTTCAAAAGAGGAAAAATTCTGAAAAATGAGCCAGTGTCATGGCAGCACTGGAGTGCTAGCAGAGCTCCCTGGAGCTCTCACAGCTACAACTTCTTGCTACAAAGGCATCATTAAAAGCAGGCAAGTGGCTCCCAGACATCAGCTGCCAGAACTATCACAGTCCAAAGGGCTCCATGTGCTGACTCTGTACCAGGTTTTCACCTCACTTCCATTTCACTTCCACAGTCCGTAAATCCTGGCATAGCTATAACACAAGTGTCCTGGAAAATTCTGCTACTGCAAACAGAGCCAACATTAGCAAAACTGGTTTTGCTGGTATACTTTACACCAGTTCCTCAAATGAAACAAGCTATTCTAATAAAAGGATATTTCTGCCCTCCTTCATCATCATTACATCCATAACAAAGATTTTTCCAGTATAAAATATTGTTAAAAATCAAAAATCCCTCACTGGCATTTCTAGGCTAAGTAACATTCCTCATACAGTCCAGGCCTCTACTGTATTAAGAATTTGCCTAAACTAGAAATGTGTTCTAAGCATAATTCTACAAGTCCAGAAATACAGAAAAACTTTCTAAAGTGGAAGAATTATACCATTGTATTTGTACTGTCAAACGGCACAAACTATCCTGTCACAAGCAGAGTCGTGCATCAGTGTTGCTGCAATTAGAGCAGGGCTTTACCCTAGCTGTGTCAGTAAAAAAAACACCAACATAAGGAACAGACTATCGCAACATTAACATAGGAGGTGACAGGAGGATGGCACATCACCGGACACTTGCTTCTGTAACGTATGATGGAATCTTTCAGGGTCATGGGCAGCAGAGGTTTGCAAGCTTCTTTGAAACAGTTATTTACTTTTTCTCCAAGGCCAAGTTGGAGAAACTCAGCTGGGCAAACTGCAGTCAGCAAGCTCAGTCTCCACTGCCTTCAGCAGGTGTTTTAGTAATTCTCAGATGGACTCAATTTTCTATACTATCAGGGGAGAAAGGGGGAAGGACAAATCACAAAAATAAACCAGATCAATTAATTTATAAAGAAGCAGGTAACAATGAACTATTCTCTATTTTTAAGTAAGCTGAGGAATAAGGAAATGCATGATATGTATGATCATTTTTTAAAAGGTTGAAAAATTACTGTAGACCTTCAGTCAGTATCATACAGGAGCTGCAATCCATGTATCTCACTCCAACACCACTATCAGCTTGGCAGCATATGTAGAACAGCATTGGCTTTAACATGCAAAGTGGGATCTGCACTAGGCAGCGCTATGTAGGACCGTACTACAGATCAAAGTATTTTCAGTATCTGTTAAAGGAGGCCTTAGCTGGATTTAGAAGAAGCAGAACTGCAGTAATAAATCTGATCGCTTGAAGCATGAGTTGGAAGTTGTACCCTCCTGTCAGCAGGTTCACTGTGTGATGTATTGTGGAGCTTTGGCTGCAAAGAAGCTGTAGCCTGCAGTTAATGAGCTGTTCAGAGTAGCTGTGAAATTGTCAACTTAATTAAGCCAAGTTTAGCTAACAGTCATCTTTCAAAAATTTTGTGAGAAGCAGGCGGCTCTGGAAGTACCCAGCTACACACTGTAGGAAAGCGCTGTGTACTTTTCTGAACCGAGAAATTAGGAATTCATGTGATAAGAGACAGTGCTATTTTACAAAGTGTTCAAAGAAAGCCCCCTGGCTGTCCCAGGAGGTCAGGGAGCTTCATAATTTTTTTTCTATTTTTAGAAAGTTAAGAAGCATAAGCACTTGAGAACAGTTAGCGATGGTTTCTTAAGATAGCCTGACCTCCAGAAAGACATGTATGACTTGGAGAGAGGAAGGAGAGCCTCCTGAGGAAACCTTCTCATGAAGGTCTGAGCTCTCAGTGCTCAGTACTGAGTTCTGCAGATGGGTGCATTGACAAAGCAGCCACAACGTGAGACGTTTCTCCTACTCAGATGACAGACAACTTCAGAGAGTATGAGGAAGAACAAGCTACTCTATATTCCCTACGTGTATTTCCATCCTTATTCATGACTTTGAATAAAACACTTCAACACACACCACTGTCTTTCCTGTACCTTAACCACGTTAACATAGGTTAAAGACCCTGTCCAAATTAGATTAAAAAATCAGACCTTCGGGTATACCAAGTCAGAGGTTTGTATTCCATTCAAATTAATTGCAAGCTAATTGGCAAACATCCTGTACATATGTATTCCCCTGGACAGTCTTCTCATGTCTGCTCAGTACAAAAATATCTGTAGTAAACAGAGTTATCACAATCCATTAGTCTGGGTTTCAACAAACCATTACCACTGGCCTCAGTTCATTCCTCAGTCCAGAAGTTGAAGTTTCCCAAACCCAATTCAGGCTCTTTAGACTATGAAGACCTCTGGCAGCACCCAGCAACAGCAGAGGTGCAGTGCTGTTAGCCATAATCCCTCTGTCATGCTATTACCTCTACGTGAAATATCTTGTTGGTTTACCTTAAAAATGACTAAACTATTTTAGAATGAGGAGACCCCTCCTTTAGTAGAACCTCCTAGAAATTCTGCCTGCTAGCTTGGGACCTCCCAGTGCTGGGAAGGATGATGAAAAAAATGCTAAGCCCTTCACCTACACCCACCTCTCTGCAAAATGCAGGGCGGAGGGGAGAAAAAAAAAGGGAGAAAATCCACCAACAATAAGATACCTTACAGGTCCTTATAACTCTTATAAAAGTGGCACAAAGCTAATACTAGTCAAGTGCTTGAGGATTCCCAGGTAATATTTCACATGTGTATTTACTGTTACTGAGTGTATCATTACAGGGGTAAAGGGAAACTAGATGCTAAAGTAGTCAAAGTGATTGGCCACAGCCAGGAAAGTGCTGCTTCGCTGTCAGATCTGCTCAACAGAATGCACTTCCTCGGTACCTTTATCCTGACGCGGAATGGCACTGGCACAGTGAATCTTAACAAGTGGATGCAACTGGGTCCTTCTCTAATCAGTCAACCGGAATGCCAGTCAGCTGGGGAAAAAATGCAAGGGGCCATTGACCAAAAGTATCAGGTTTCCTGAGGGGGGATGATAGTTCTTCTTTGCAGGTCATCCATGGAGAAAGGGCAAGAGCCCACATGGTCTCATTGCTAAACACACACTTTAGGAAAAAACTGAGAGACAGAGTCCTTACTCCAGCTGATAACCGAAAAATGTAGGAGCTTTCTCAGCCTTTTAGGCCCAATCTCTCTTCCATAACAAAGTAAAGATGCCTCTGGAGACCACTGGGACTTCTGCAACCTAGAAGTAAAACCATTCCCCATACCGAGTCAAGCACTGGACCCCACCACTTACATTCTATGCTGGCCTCTGGTCTTGACCTCATGATTAAATTTAGGAGGCAATGTGCCTCCTAAAGAGAGCAATGCAACATACCAGGGAGGCTCCTCCTAACCCACATAATTCCTGTCCACAGAATAAAAGGTTGAACATGACAGCTACCTCTTAGCACCCACAGCCTGCACTTCCACACATAGCTTGAAGGCTCACAGAAGAAATGCAGAAAATCATTTCCATTCCCTGAACCAGGTGTATCTCACTTCCACAGTCCTCAAAATTCTCTAGTTTGCTTAGACTTTGTACACCAACAAAGTAAAGTTACCTCACTAAGCAAAATCTACCTCAGGAACAGTCTCCCACAACTTTAGCAGAGTTTATATTGCCCGAAGAGTACAACAGAGCTTTGTAAGAGCTCTTAGCAATCAGAATAGCCAAGATAAAGTTAGGAGAAAACTTCAGAGCTATCTAACCTCCGAAAAGAAGTCATTTTTAGTTTAATTGGCAAAATAAGAAACGGTAATTTCAGCTCACTTTTTTGACAGTTCAGCTACGAATCCCACTGTAAGCAATTCACAAGAGAGAGTCGCTTTTTAGAAAATGTGAACTTCAGCCACGCTCCTCTGAAAATTTGGTGCCTGGCAACTTTCCCATAGTCACACCATGACTAGGGCTGAGTCTGGGGATCAGACAAGCCACTAGACTTCCCACACCTCCTGCCAGCCACTAGCAGGGCTTGCTCCCTCTGCTTCACTCCGGCTCCAGCTTTGAGTCTGTGCCCTGGCTGGTAACCAAAAATCCCCTACTTTCCAAATGTTATAACGCATAAACAGTGACAGCAGAATTGTGTTTTTCAGTAAAATATCATACTTCAATATTTAGCTTTAGGAATCAACTGTAAAGAATGCCCACGAAAATTCAATTTTTTAATATTTGCTACCAAGACAGCAGGCTGACACTGTCCTTCAGGGACAAATACTGTCTTTGCCCTTCTCACCAAAGCCAGGGGTGAGACTGATAAATCAGCTTCTTCACTGAACAGTTTCATTAGTTTCATGAGTTTTTATTATTACGAAGCATCTCTCTTATCCCCAAGAAGCTGGTTCTTGCTACTCGGCACCAGCACCAGAGGCAGGGCGCTGTTAAAAGGCTTTGCAAGCTGCAGTTGGGAGAAAACCTGGTTCCCGACAAGCTACTGCTCCAACACATTCATTTTAAAGAGCTGTAACCTGCAATAATATTTCAGAAAAAATAAGCCCCTCCTAAAAAGTAAGCAGCTGCCCCAAAGTAAAAGATTCCATAGTTCAGTAAAGGTAAAATGTTACTTACTGAGGGGGAAAAGTATCACTGCTAGGCTTAGAGGCTGTGACAGCGCTACCACTGAATTCAACTGGACAGCTCTTGTGACGGATCTCAGCTCCATGGCATTAAACAGCAAGGAAGAAGACACATCATTTCCAGAATGGAGGACATACGATAACATAACTAATTGACAGTATAAGCAAAACAGCCCTCTCATCCAAAATTCTGCAGAAAGCAGATCACTTCCACAGCAAAAAACAAAAAGACAACAAATACTTAATAAATTAGAACAAAATCAATGGAAGCATAAAGTAGTGTCTGAGTTCACAGGACTTACTCTTCCTCACAGTGCAGTTTTTAACAAAACAAAAGCTGTTTGAGTTTGCAAAACCCTCTTTGCCTGGCTTCTCCTCTAAAACACTAACCGTGCCATCAGCTTCTTTAAAATCTGCAGAATATTCAGTCTCACGTATGAGAAGAAAAAAAAAAAAAAAAAAAAAAAAAAGCAGCACTACCTTGCTTTCTTTTAAACACTTTCATCAGTGTTTGCAGAAACAAATACATGAATGATCCACATTGGTAGTGTTTCAGTGTTAAGTATGTGCCAACATTGGTTTGGAAATTAATCCTCCATTCAAGAATTCCACTCAAGTACAGTTTTTTAATTGCATTTTTCAACATAGCAACCAAATTTTAAGGAGACAAAACTAAAATACCATTATCATATTACACGTCAAAATTGTGAAAAATAAGAAGTAAATAACTATGTCCAGACAAAAGCCAGAAGAGGAACATGAAAAACTCTTCTCATTTTTGTACCTTTAAATAGATTCCTTGCACCTTTGTCCAAAGCACACTCTGCTGACTGCTGTTAGAGACAAAGCACTGAATTACAGACACAGTTTGACCTGAGTGCAACTTCTGGGTATACGATGGCCCTGATCCTGCACGACACATAATTAAGATGGAGCATTCAAGTAGAAACGCACAGAAGTTGGCTGAAGAGCCACACACTAACAGTGGCAGTCTGGTTCTTCTGATTTCAGCTCAGTACTCCAGCCTTGGCCACATCGCTGCACCGTGGCTTACACAATCATCATCTGCAGCCACAAACCCCACCAAACTTCAGATGTGTTGAGTGGATAACAACACAGGTTCAAATATGTAGAAAAAAAGTTCTTTTGAATGCTGAGAAATTCTAAGTTTTGACTTTGAGAGTCTCCCCTCTCAAGAACAGCAATAGACACAAAGATTTCATTTCATGATCTGAAGCCACAGCAACTTATATTCCTTATGCAGCTACTGCTTGAGAACAGCCCCCGCTGCTATACGAAGCTGAGACACACACAGACACAAAAAATTCCACTTGCTATACCATTACTCTTGTCAGTAGAGAGTTAATAATAGCAGTTATTGGTAGTTTTTTGCACTAGTTATGGATTAAGCAATCATAAAACTTGTGACCCAACCATAAGGGCTGATACCCCAGTTGCGCTTCAGAGAAGCCAAGGTAGGTTTTGCTCACAGACCAGAGATCAAATTCTGGCTGTTCTGAAAATGTTAAGAACTTTTCCATTAGCTTTAGTGCAGCCAAGAACTTGCCCACTGTAGCTGTACTGATGTTGTTCTGGAATGACAGAAAACAACTTTGCCCTTAATACAAATGTTATTGCCCCTACTCTTATTTTCAAATCACGTATCCAACAGGGAGCTATTTTCTACCATAGTGAGAGGTAAACACAGCAGTTCCAGTTCTGCCCCAGGTACAACCCTCAAGCCCACAGATTTTAGTGGTATTGCATGACTGTCATCTCAGGCAGAATTTGGTCAAGCAATAATGTCAGTGTTTGAAAATAATTCATTGCTTTGAAAAATTAAGCGCAGATATCTTGCCAGCAATCCCAGTGCCATCTACACTCCAGTGTGTAGCAAAGCCCTGGATTCCAGTACTTGTAGACCTAGATCCCAATATCCATTCTATGTGGAGATATTTATCAGCAAGCTAAAGCTCATAGAATAGTGCAATTTCACCAGGTAGTTCAACTGCAGCAGTGTGCAGGGCACGTCACTTCTGCTTCAAGTTACCAAAGCAGTAGGTGTGGTCGTCCTCAACCATTCATGGAATTTTGCACCAAACTTTTATGAAGGGGGAAAAAAAAAAAAA
>VXBW01003892.1:9846-22848 GCA_013400375.1 Thinocorus orbignyianus
AAAAAAAAACAAAACAAAACAAAAAAAAAACCAAAAAACACCAAAGCAAAAAATACCCCAAACAAAACCCACCAAATCAAACTGTGAATTATTAGTTTCTTTCCATTGTAGACAAAATTTAGCAAGAAGCACACATCTAGCCCAACAGAATTACTTCTAACCAGACACATAATTGAAGTTTTAGCAATTTTGTGCGTTGTTCTCACAGCCCTACCAGAAACACGGAGCAACAGGAGCCTGGAATACATTTATCAACTCCTCCAAATATCTTTTTCTTTTAGACAGAGTTTAAACATTGTAATTTTAGCCCCAAAGTAACTGCTTTACACTGTTTTAAACAGAATGGGGAGAGGAAGGACTAGAACAGTTCTCACAGTTTTACTCACAGAACTGCAGTAACTCTGCTTCTCTGTCTCATTCTTCACTCTGAAAGTGGTTGAAAAGATTTAGTAGTAAAAACACAAATGAGATTAATTCTTAGCAATGCATTTGAGTACTTAGTTGCCAATATCTGCTGTGAGATGCATACAATATATACATCCCAAACCTTTCCTAATAGAAATCTTCAGAGCACTGGAAGTTGCAGTCCAGATTCCAGCTAGGATATTCCTGTGTCGTGATGTAGACAAAATCGGGATTTGCCAGGTCATCAGAGAGCCAGACTCAATCAATTTTCAGTACAGTAGTGTCACCTAAACACTTAAGATACCAGCCAACTGATTTTCACCAGATTCCTGTGTCTGTATGGAAGGGCAGACCCCAGGAAGCACAGAAGGCATGGCACCTGGCTTGTGCAGCATTGTATGGGGACATGGCCACAAAAACCAAGCCATCGTCAAGTAGGTATAATCTCCATCTGTAAGACAGGACACAATTTAGCAATAAGCAGTTAGGTGCAAGGGACAACTGATTTACATGCTTTAGAGGAGCTTCATTAGCTAAGGGACAGCTCATTTTCCTTTCTCAACACTGAAATGCAGCATCACCTGACCCCAAAGTGAAAACCCTTCGCAGATCAGTCTTTCAGCTTCCACCATAGGAAGGTATTTATTTTCTTCAACATCTCTCTGTTCTCTCTTCTTAAACCTGTGAATGATGTAAAAGAGCTTTGTCCAAACCCTACTTTTAATAGTTTCCTCCATATACACTTAGACTAAGCAAATGTGATCAAGTTTTGATATTTCAGCATAATTATAAGTAGCACCTGAACTTCAGTAAGAGGTAGTGCTCTGAGGAGAAAGAAAGAATCACTATGAAACGAGTTCTCTTTCCTCTAGTGCTCCTTGTTTGACACTGGTAAGAGATTAAATAAAAGTGAAATCTTAATTAACTAATGAATTAGTATATGAATTAGTATATGTATCTGGAACTGCTATTTGGAAATAGAGAAGAAAAAAGTGTATTTCAGCATTCAGCTTCGCTTAAACATTTTTCTAAAGGAGAATATTTTTTCTTAACTTGCAATTAGGCTATAACTTTACAGAAGAATAGCAAAACCTATTTCTAATGGGCATACAGGTGAAGAGACATGTTTTGCACAGAAAGAAAAATTTTCAAAATAGGAGGTACTTTTAAACCACAGTCTTTTGAAATGCAGTGAACTGGGTAGCACATCTTGCATTTTATTAGAAATAGCTGTTTAATATGAATACCTACATCCGATGTTGATCTCTAAATTCATAGGTCTCGAAGTAGGTTAAAGACGGCAAATATTCAAATTTTATAGATGAGAAGTGCTGATGGCTCAGTTTGTAAATTGTTGGCAAATCCAGGAAGAGGATCTTGTTCTTAATCCCAAACCAGTGTCCTATGTCCTAGAATATTCTGATTCTCCCTGGGTTTTGTACACAAAAGGAACTCCTTAAATTCCTGGTTTTGTTATTATAACATCATCAACATTGTAGTACCTGAGCACATTTGCATTCTTTAGAAACATAGCAATCCTCCAGAAGATAGGTTTGGGACAATAATCCCAATTCTAGCTTTGGACTCAGTTTAGTTGCTTTGTCAAAGCACTCTGAGTAGAAAATCAAAGACAAAGGTGAAACTAATATTTTTTGGCACTTCTTCCAAGTTACTTCTCCATCAGCAAATAGATGCTTTCTGAGCTATGCCTGTTTGTTTCTGAGATTCTTATTTTCTCAATACTGAGTAAAGCTAGGTAAAAGTACCTGGAACAGGACTGGATCAAGATCAAATGCATATTGGAATTTACGATGTTGTTATAGCTTTGTACAGATTAAACAACAACATGATCATCACAGTATAACCTAAAGAATTTCATTTTGAGCATTTCAGAACTCTGAACACTAAAATCTTCAATTGAAATTATGTAAATCATACTACAATATCAGCAGTACAGTTCATATGTCAATATATTAAAATAGCTCAGAAGTACAGGCAGCACACTTATCAACTCACATATATTTTTACTTTTATGGTCTTATTTATAGGATTTTAGACATATTAGCAAATTTGATTCATCTTCAACAAAGTTACACAATTGTCCTAACAAGCCAAAACAAAACAAAACAAAAAAAAAGGAACAAAACATAGATATGAGCTGGAAATATCAGTATTCATAGAACTGCTATTGTAATGATATACCCAGGGTCTAGTTATTTTGCAAAGATTTTGAATCATGACACCCATCCATATTAACTGTAAACTCAACGTTGGAGTGCACTTGACAGAGTTGGGAAGGAGCACACACAAAGAAACAGCAAGTTGAATGTATACAGATATACTCTGATACAGAGTGGAGAAAGTTATATGCAAGAAATCTATACAACTCTGTTTGCAAATTTGAGAACATCTATTAACCAGGATGATTCAGATGCACTCAGCAAATAGACTCTGTTAATTATGCATATTTTTCCCATTATATAATGGGAACTTCAGAATTGATCAGGATTAATTTTTTTTTTTGTAAATATCGTCTGGACTATTTAAATTAATAGATCTTGGATATTTTGAAGAATTCATAGACATTAAACATTAAAACCTACCCACATTTTACTCTTTGAAGAAGGTCTCTAAGCAGACAAAATCAAAACCAAAACCAACAATTACATAGTTAGAGGAACAAGAAATTATTTGTTAAAAATGTTTATGTTGTTTTTATAAAATTTTCCAAGATCTACAAAGTGTGAAGGGACTGTCTTGCCTATTATGCAATATCGTCATACTTTGGACTGAAGTAAGGAAAACAGTTAAGTTTGCTAAAGGCTATCTGGTCCCAGTCAGCACACAATGCATTTTCTAAAATGTATGCCCAAAGAGTGTGTCTACTTATGCTTTTAACTGTTTAACACAAAAAGTAGTAGTGGATACGTGACACATCTGCACCAGTAGCTGTACTGATCTCCATAGACGACTGTTTATCATCTATACAGTTTTCATAACCTTTTTCAGAAAGAACATTGACCTTTTGTTAATAAGGTGAAAAAGGAATTTTGCAATGTTAAATTTCACCAAGAAACTTAAAGACCTTTCTTTAACTTATTACATAGTCTGAGGTCTGAAATTTGAATTCCAGAACTACCCATGAACAGTACATTGAAGTTTTTTAATTAATTTTCCGTTATCAGCAGGTTCAATAGTGAACATTTAGGAAGTTCGGCTTCTATTTGCCTTTCATAGAGTAAGTTTACATACCTGCACCTCTTTTGAACTCAGTGCCTTTACTTTAGCCTGATTGTGGTGTAAAGCGAGGATTGGAGATCGTCAGAGTTATTTGTAAGTGTGTAATGATAAAAATGGTTATTTCTTTAGAAATATCCACCTAAGACCACATAGATACATTCCAACTAACAACTTAGTCCAAAGGGGTATTCCTGCTGTTGTATACTGGCTTTAAAACATCACAACTGCAACAGTTATAGTAGTATAAAAATTGAATAATTTAATCCAAAAGATTAAGATTTTTTAAAAAAAAGTGTTTTTTCCAGACTTTTTGAATATCCATTATCATAATGATGCGAAGCAAATCAGCAAAGCTTAAGGTAGTATGAAGGTCGGATTCATAGAAGATAGCTAGCTGGTAAAGAAACTTGTCACCTTTTAGAGTTTCTGCACTTTCTGCTCAGTATTGTCATTCTCCTTTTTCTTTTCTATTAATTTGGATTCGATTATTTTGGTTGAGAGAAGAAATAGAAAGAGGATTTCCAAAAGATTGATAACCTAATACCGTTCATTACAGGAAAGACCATTAGCAGACCTGATATATTGTAATTTTTTTAATGAATGTTAACAGAGCTTGCCTCCAGTTATGTTTGACTAGTATTTGTAAAACCTTGTCCCATGAATGAAAAGTGACATTTTGAGATTTAACAGAATGTGTTTTTGAAGGTTTTGTTAATGGTCAACCTAAAGTCTGCAGAAATGAACAGACTTAGAAACACTATAAAATGTTGGTATCTGACACTACTTTTCTCCAACTTCACAATCAAATTTTCAGCACATATCTCTATTCTAATCTCAACAATATAAGACTATATTTGTGTCCCTCTGCTAATTTATTTTATTAATAGAAGCCAAAATAAATATGAGTAAGTACTCTCATTTTCTCATTAAATGTTTGAGTCTTCAGATGGAAAAATTCTTCAGATGAGCATTAAGTTTAACAATTACCATCCTTTTGAGATTAGTTGTCCATCTGTTTTGATAAAAGAATCTTACTCTTTTTAAATTCAAATGCAAAAGCCAGGAAAACTTCAACAGAGCTCAGGTTTCCTCCAATATGTCTTTTTCTCACAAGATTCAGTAGTAACTTTTTCATTAATTATGATCTATATTAATATCCATAATTGGAAGCATAAAGTTTATCACAATAAAATAAATTAAATAAAATTAAAAGGACATCTTTCATTAGACCAGGTTGCTCAAAGCCCATCCAGTATGGTCTTGGACACTTCAGGAATAGGTCATCCACAGCTTCTCCAGGCAACCTATTCCGATGTCTCAACACCCTCACAGTAAAATTTTTCTTCCATCTAAATCTCTGTTCTTTCAGTTNTCTCCAGAGCCCTCTCTTCGCCAGACTGAACAAGCCCGATTCTCTCAATCTGCCCTCATAAGGCAGATTCTCCAGCTCTCTGATCATCATAGTGGCCCTCCCCTGGATCCACTTGAATTGATCTATGTCTTCCTTTCCCAGTTTTTTGGTTGATTTTTTTGCTTTCCTGGAAGCTTATACTTTGGAGCCAGCTATTAAGTTTATCATCTACATCCCTAAAGCCTCAGCCAACCCTTTCATTGCAGTGGTAATCTAGATCAGATGTCTGAGCACCAGTTCTTGAAAAAAAAGCTGGACAGCACAGCTAAGCCCCTCCTAGAAGTCAAGACCAAGCTGTTGAAAAATTGCACAGAAAGGTATTTTAGATCTTACTTGGGTTTTTTTAGGAAAAGGATTTTTAAAAGTATCATTAATGATTCTTTACTACAAGAACTAAGCAAGAGCTCAAATATGCCTTTAAAGAGAATCTAACCTTACTCAGTAAGTGGAGTGACACACATGATAACAAACAAAAGTGAGAAAGATTTATCACACTTTTAAATGAGCCACTAGAATTCAATCTTCTTTTTAATGTAATACATTCTCAAAATATATTTACATAAAAATTACAAGGTAACAATCAAAACAACTAATCAGATTCTGTATTTCCATGTATTTCCTTGTCACGCAAAGTCAGGAGTAACAAAGTTCATATCTGAAACTATTGCCTCTTGCAGTGTTGATAATGACATTAAAACAATCCCTGGTATTCCTCTGCTTCTTTCCTTTACTTTGTGTATTTAATATAATGCCTGTCATCTACCCTGGCTTTAAAGAAACACACCAATATGTGACTCAACTTGTGGCTCATTCATTGCTTTGAATTAAGTATAAATTACTGGTTATGTATTCAAGATTAGTATTACATCACAATAGTTAGCAACACTACTTTTTTTCTTTATTGTTTCTTATTCTAAAACTTAGAGATTCGGAAACCTACTGCTCAAAACTATTCCAAACGGAGTGAGAAACACCCTTGGTCACCTCCTGTGAGCTTCTGCTTTACACAGATTATGCAAGCCATGTAAGGCAGTGTACTCAACACAGTTAAAGCTACACTGCATTACAAGATCATGTGAAAATATTACAGAGCAGAATAAACATATGGATGATGTCCCAAAAGGCAGACTTCCCACAGACCTCCCCAAGCCACTGGATTATTTATAATTATTTTATTTTATATAACAACACACCATGTTCAATAAAAAACATTGTGGTAGAATCTTGATGAATATTTCAGTCACAGATTCTTCACTGCGTCTGCCTCCAGTCCAAAGGGACAGTGATTAGCTGGACACTATGCATATGTGAGGTGGTATTATTTCTCAGCTGCTTCGTATCTCTAGTGTATGGAGAGCTCAGAATTACCAAACAAAGATTTTAAAGGTCAAAACCAACATGCAGGAACAGAAACACTTTGTTCATTCGGGTGTAATCCTAACCAGTGACAAATACAGATCCAGCAAAGACATTTAGGTTGGGTCCGTAATCAGAAAGGAGTTACAGCATTTATAAGTCCTGGTCTACGAATCTTTCATTGTAACTGTGGTTCCAAGAGGTCATTTCTTCTTTGGAGGTCCACTTATTTTCAGTCATCTGTCTTATTTTCAACTTTGCCCAAACTGAATCCCTGTTTAGCATTTACAGCAGTGAGGTTCAGATGCTTAATACTCATAGCTGATAGGTTTATGTGGACGCTGGCAGCATGCCATCGCTCTACTTCCCTCTCTGAAACCAGAAAGAAGTTGAGTAAAAAAAATGTTGGGGGAGGTCCTTGTCACCCTAAATAACATCTGTGACATGGACTCTGAAGTACTTGTGAAATAGTGGTCCACCTCTCCTCAACATGTCTGAAGTTTTGCATAGTTACATATATAGACCTCTGTAAGACCTCAGACTACCAAGACGCATTTCCTATCAACAGATCATCATAAGCAAGTACAGAAATGTAATATAAATGTCATCCTCGTTGTACTGTGGCAAACGGTTTGCCTTGTACATAACAAAGTCAATACAGCAAGTCAGTATGACTTCTAAACACTATGTGAACCACAATATTGTTTCAAAATGCCCTTCTGACAACCTTTAACCTGGTAGTCAAGGATCAACATATTCTGGGGATTCCTAGTTAATTCCTGTGTTGTTATAGCACTTTCTTTATTGTATTCCTTTCACCATTCACTGTGCATTCTTATCCTTCTGTTCCACTCCTGAGAAATCGTATTTAGAAGCTGGACAGGAAATACTTCTTTACTAATAACAACAAATATGTCATACTGCTATCATTAAGGGACAGACAGGAGCTGTGTCTTTTGGTAATGGACCTGTTGTTTCCACTGAATTTAGCATATGGCTTCAACTTGTTGTTGTGACCTGGAAACTTTCAGGAATTCTGAGAACAGTACCTGTTGAAATCACCCAATTTGCCCAAATTTGAAAATACTAATGTGAACTCAATGACCCTTGGAGATATAATTCTAGATAAAAGCCCCAGTATGATAACTGTGTAGTACTCAGTCCTTTTCATTCTTTTTTTAATTTTTTTTCATTGCCTAAAGTCACACCTATAATCAAGATGGTCTGTAAGGCAAATATACTAAATATTTTAAAGAAGTAGAAGGAAAGGCCACAGAAAACAGATGTAAGATCAAAGTCTTTGCTGTACCCACATGTTTTTGAAGTGACTATCTCCAGATAAAGCTTTACACTTAAGCAAACATGGTTACTTCCTACAGGACGTAAATCTCTGAAAAGGAAAATTTCCATGCATTTGGTGACACTTCTAGGGCTGATACAGCAGTATTCTAGTATAGCTGATGGATGACAAAATGAAGAAGAGAAAGATCTCTTCATAAAGATCTCCTCTCCACAAAATGATCTTCTCAGGGGATCTTTCTGTGTCCTGAAGCCCTCTGGCAGCACAATCTCCATGACTTCTATCCTAGTATGTACATTTGAGACACATATTCCATGGCTTCTGCCACGGAAATTATGGACTAAGACATGGGACAGGTTCATATGGAAAGGAATGTTTTCATGTGCATATACAAGTTTTGTGATCCAGATGACTAGTAGATGTGTGGATGAAGGGCATTTTGAGTCTACTCTTTAGATGTAGACATTTGAAAACTCATCTTCAACATATGTTCAGATTTCTGATATATAACCTTGCATATCAATTTTGCTGAGTGCTGCTTCAGAGAATGTGGCTTTTGTCATCTGTTTCTGATTTTATTGCACTCTCTGAGATGAAAGCTGAACAGCTAATTCCCTGACTTCCTTTGAATGTTGACTTTAAATTTTTTTTCCTCTCTAATTATTCTGTCATTTACCCATATAATTCAACTTAAAAAACCAAAACCAGCATGTGCTTTATGACTAGTTATTTTCTTATTCTTTAAAGCCCTGATGTTTGTAAAAGGTGCCGTAAATCAATAACAGTATTAAACAGCATTAAAATACTCCTTGGTCTTTTATGTGCTTCACAAACATTAATCCTAATTAATTAACGATAATTACAGAGCCAATAAAAAAATGTCAGTACTTCCTATTCAGGTCAGAAGGAAACAAATTTCAGCCACTCCAGCAGAAACCACATTTCCGGTAGTAATACCTTCTATGTGAAGTTTGTTCAAGAGAAATCCATGTTCTTTCTATGTTATCTCTGTACATTGCAAAATGAAAACCTTAAGGTATAACTTGAATGCCATTGTGATTACACCACATGAATGGATCCCTGTGTTTTGCAACCTGTAATTCAAGTCCTATAGACATCTGAGAACTGTCAAGAAACACTCTGAAATGCGTGCTTCAATATGCATTAAAACTATTGCATGTTAACCATAGTTCATTATTTGTTCTGTACCACATTACAAGATTTTGCAGATGATTTAGTGTTCTATTTTCCTCTGTTCTAGATAGTTTTATTTGTTCTCTCCTTTTTCAGCTTTTCCTCCTACCCCGATGCAAAACTTTCTATTACCAGTGGAACTGAAAGACTGTAAACACTCCAGAGAAGGAAGCATAATGCACAGGAGTAGGAGGCAAGAGATCTGGGTTCTATTCCCAACACCAGTATAAATCCTATGTAATTTTAGCACTTCATCTTCACCTCTTTCTACCTCAATTTACTTGCTAGTAAAAGAGGATGATAACCTTTTTTATCCTAGCCCTGCCAAAGTTTCAGTGATAAATTCACCAATGTTTTTAAGGCTGATTCTAGTCTAGGAATGAATTTCCAGCATAGACGTGGCAGCAGAAAAGCGTAGTGATGGAAAACAGTTTATAGCTGAAAAAAAAAAAAANAAAAAAAAAGAGAAAAAAAAGAAAAAAAAAGAGAAAAAAAAGAAAAAAAAAGTATTTTTTACCAACAGTAAAAGTTTCAAGTGCTTTAAATCCCTCAAATTATGAGCTATTCTTCTGATATGTTGGTTTTGTTACTCACTAGCATCATCCCCTAAATTTCTAAACTGAAATTTAGAAACTAAGAAACTTCTAATCTACCCATGGATACTGAGGATACTCTGCAGAAAAGAGAGGAAAACCTCTGAGTCTGAAAATCCTCTGTGCTTATTTTCCTTGCCTCTAGCACTTAAAATGTTGATTCTGTTCACCGTCGTTTTTCTTTGTTCACCATGTTGTTATTTACTTTTTTTTAAGAAAAAAAAAAAAAACAACCGTATTTCATTACAGTCTTTCCAAATGCCACTACTCACAGTGTCAAAAGTAAGTTCCTTTAAACAGATATTCAGTGAGGTACTATACAGAAAATTACTGCATTAGCCTAGCATGACTGCCTCCATTTCCGGAAAGCAAAACAAGAACCAGGCTCTCTGGGCATAGACTAAAAAACTTTCTTGCACATAATATTTTAAGTTACTTTCTAATGCCTAAAGGACAGGGCATAGTGAAAATAAATCTTCAGAAAGCAGCTAGCTCCAGGTTTAACATTGTAATACCTCAAAGCAGTGCATGCCTGTTTTGAATGCACACTTATAACACATTTCAGGCTGGTTTCATTTCAGTCCTGTACTACATGCCCATTTTAAGTATGTCCAGCATGTCAATTCACTAGCTTGCAGGCTTGCTGTGAAGTAGTGGTAGCGATTAAAGCTGTCAAAGGAGGCCTGATCCCATCAAGTCTAGCCAAACAGATGACAAATCTACAACTAGCCCAGGAGGAAGGGAACTGAAAGCACCACATCTTGTGTGTGCGTATGTATTTTCACAGTGTCCCACCTGCTGAGACAGACAGAATATACTGAACAATTTGTACAACTTGATCCCTACTTCAGCAAACCTTTTCCTCTCCAAAGGAGGCAATGACCACAACAGAAAGCAAATCCTGAATATAAAACATTAACGCTATATTTTCCAGAGAGATGCATTATTAAAATTTCCAGCTGTATAAACACAGCTATTAATCACTCCCAAATTAACCTTATGCCAGCTAAATTGTTATGAGTTCCTGTGTAAATTAAATAGTTATTAGTTCCACATTCTTGATATAGACAGCAACATTCCAAAAAAAAAAAAAAAATAAAAAAAAAAAAAAAAAAAAAAAAAAGGATATGGTAATACCCACTGGTTTCAATTTACAAAGGAGTTTTGAAGAAAAAAAAAATGTACTTGATTACAAAAGCAAATCCACTTCACAGTGTAATCTCACAGTAATTGTAGCCATATATCATAACATGTCACTACTCTAGAACAAAGCTAAACTGCCTTTCATTATCAAACAGCTGAAAATGCAAAGGAAGGTAGTGGTGAGGTCATGGAATCTTTTCCCATATTCCACTAGAGAGCAGTATTCTTTTGTACAAAGCAGGTAGGTTATCTTCTCCAAGGCAAGCTGTGGGGACACTGCTCTCACCGAGAGAAGCTTCTGCTGTCATTATAAGAGCACTTGTGCTTATTATGTAGCATCAGATGTTACCAACACTAAAGTAAACATCCACAGCAACGGTTTTTTACCCGTAGTACTTAATGTGATTAGCTTCTTGTAAGTTTATTTGGTGCTTTTTTTTTTTTTTTTGTTCTGTGTTTTTGTTTGTTTATCTAAAAAAATATTAGTAAAAATGCAAATAGCTAACTAATGGAGTTCATTTTCAAGAAGGAACTCCTGTATATATACACAAATAATACAAAAATTAAGACAGTTATAATTCAGAAGAATTTGAACGCCATCAGCTATACCAGATTTAAGAACAAGTAAATGTGATGGTAAACAATTTGAGGAGGAGTAGACGAGAATGAAAATCTCTTCAGTTACAAAAGTCTAAAGAGAAGTTTTAATGCTGCAATAAAAATATAACCCTAAAAACACAGCCCTACAGGTACATTGTTAATACCTGCTTTACAGCTAGCTAGGCAATAGGAGACAAGGAAAAAAACCTCAGCTTTGAAAATGCAAATGTGTTTCTTAACTTCCTGTCTTGATCACATGTAAACAGAAATGGATAAACAAATAGTTTTAGGCTGCATAAAACTCCTGGGAAATCCATTTACTTTTCCCCTGAGAAGGAACTAAATATGTGTGTCAGGCAGCTGGGTTCAATTTTTTTTTTCAAGGTATAGGTTTGTTTCTGGTGCCAATCAGCAAAACCTGAAGTGTTTCTTCCCCTTTAGGGGTCACAGAACCATTTTTATACAATTATGCCTGGGGATTCTCCCCACCTCCTGCATACCATTACTGATTTTGTTTTTACACAATGTTGCACTCTAGTCACAGCCAACCAATACCACGGGCTGTGCTTGGGGAGGGAGGTGAAAAAGCTGATGCTGGCATGACAACAAAAAGATATCCACTTCAGAGTACATGTAACACTAGAAGGTGCATGTTTTGTGTATTTTGATGCAAGCAGCTCCACCTTCTTTCACTAGGGCTTGTGGCATTCACCAGTATGCTCCACGATTTGTCAGCAGCTGTATAGGGCAATAAACTAGACTTCTTTCCAGAAAAGTTTGAAGCTCCCACAGAGAAAAGAAATTAAGATGACAAGAGACTGAAAGAAGAAGTAAAAGATCAGGATCAGTACTAAATACATAGCAGACAATTGAGGTACTTGACAAGTTTTGTGTGTTGGGGAAGCAAAGCCAGCACCTCCCCCAGTAACAGTTTGAATAAATGGTTAGGTCAGGACTCTTTAGTTCCCACAGTCACTTTAACAGTACTTACTAAAAACCCTTTCCAGAGCTGCTGAGTTCCTCCATCATCCTGGTAGTCCCCCCAAGTATGAAAATTTCCCATTACCAGATGTGTGGAGCTGTTGGTAATACCGTTACTTAACTTCCCATGAATTTCCTCTTTGAAAAATGGGCTCGGTTACCCTCCAGGAATGTGCAAAGAAGCCTGCATTCAAAATGCACACGGACTTCACAAAACAGAGAGTTAAAACCTATGTAAGAATTCAGAGTAATGGGTAAGAATTAAAAACACATATCCATATCACACAGGTCCCGGTGAAAAGATGAGAATGACACTTGAAAAATAACATTAAAAAAAAAAAAAAAAAAAAAACAAAAAAAAAAACCCAAACAAACAAAAAAAACCCCAACCAACTAAAAAGCACAAGCACATCACACGCACACACATACACAAAAAAACCCCAACCAACCAACCAACCAAAACCAACCAAACAAACCACCATGCATTAAAGCTAATTCTAGTGATCAGTTTTGTCCAGTGTTCAGCTTCCAGGATTCCAGCACAGGCTTAGGAGTCCTGTATAGAAAGGCACCAACATGCAGCCACTTACATTGCAGTTTATACTCAAGTAAGGTAACATGAACATTCATGGCTGCAGGTTTGATGAATGGACCACTCGGTGGATAAGGAACTGGCTGGGTGGCCGCACTCAAAGAGTTGTGGTTAATGGGTCAATGTCCACGTGGCGGCCAGTGACGAGTGGTGTCCCGCAAGGGTCAGTACTGGGACCAGTGCTATT